>KN831778.1:920306-930318 GCA_000827355.1 Hebeloma cylindrosporum | reverse complement strand
TTCTTCCTCCTCTTCTGTCATATCCATCCAAGCCAGGTTCTCCTTGTCCAGAACAGTTTGCCATTGGGCACGTAGGGTTTTGAAAGCCTTTTCTTGAATGTCTTTCGCAATTCCCGCTTTGGCATCGTCGTCTGTCGCTTTGGCGGTTTCTGCCCGAATCTTGTGTTCCGTAGCGTTCCGTTTTCCAGACGAGGTTTTGACAAAGTTTTGCCATAATGTGCGGACACGGTTGTTTTGGTTATAAGACATGGTGGGAGGATAGATGGCGGGTTCAAGGATGATTTGGGATTAGAGCGACGTTTGTTTGTTGAATGAATGAGTGGAAATGAAAAAACGGGCTGCCTCGTGTTTCCTGGCGGGCTGCCGAAAACGTTTTGAACAAGTTCAAACTTCAACGAGGCTTCCTTCTATTCCTGGAAGTTCGCGTTGGAATACCCGCGTCGAAAGATGGAGTTTGGGGTGGATTGCCTGGCCTGGGGCGACCTTTGGGGGTTTATACTAGGACAATGGTGCGATGCCATTGGATAGTTTTATTATCAACCACGAGGCGCGTCGGTAGCCCTCTGCCCAGTTCCTTTTGTGGTTATAGAGGCCTTTGTAGTGCCGCCCTTGGCCTTCCCTTCTCGTACAGTACTTTGCAGGGCAGGGACGTCTTTTAATCTTAGTCCCTTATGGCGCCCTCTCTTACGACGTCGTTCATCTCCCTATCCGCAGGGACCTTTCATTCATTTCTCGTCGTTCCGTGCCCGTCTCATGCGCCTCAACTCGTGCACTCTCTATCAAGTCCCTACGCATTTCGCGAACTCCTTCCTTCCGTTCACACCCTGGCGACGTTCTTGGCCAGCTTCTCCCAAGACACCGACAGCGCCTGCGAGGTAGTGGGCAATCTAGGGAAAACGGGATTTCGTGAGTTATCATTGAAGCTCCTTCACCAATACTCAACTCACCGATATCTTATCCTCTAGCAACTCACTCCTGCCTCTCACCACCACTCTTTAACATTAACGGACAACTCCATACGACTACGACGCGACGGCCGCTATGAGAGAGTTCCGCGAGACTGGTGGGGAGGGCTTTCACTCGTTAGTCGTCGCATACATGTTACATGGCTGTCAAGGTAAGTCTTCAGACGTTCTCAACGTCGCATAATCACTAACATACTTACATAGATACGTTCGCGTCTGTTCTGACCGTTGACGAGCATCCGTAGCAAACCACATTCTCGAACGTCGACGGCGGTATCAAACGAGGGCGTAGCTCGAACGTTGAACACGAGGGATAGAGTTAACCGACGATGTCGAGAACGAGCGAGATGGCGCTATCAATATCTTGGCCGGGTTCTCTTTAACATCGACGACGACGGGTGGGTGATCCTGGGCGTTCCGTGAGTTACATTCATCTCCTTCAACAACACTCTACTCACCTGTATCCTATCTTAGCCACTCACTCCTTTCATTGTGCCCGTCCCCACCGCAGCCCAATCCTCCCGTCGATGAATAATCCCGCACGACGACGACGATGCGACAGCTCTGAGAGAGTTACGGTCAGCGCAAACCCACCATTCCGCGAGAGTGGTATGATACTTACCCAACTATTCCTTTCGTTAGGTCCACTCACGCCGGGAGTTCACGGTTAACATGTACTCGCCGACGGAAACGCGGAAATGGAGCACGAGCCTTCGAACGTCGAGGGCGGTACCGCAGGAGTGCGGCAAATGCGTGCGTTGCATACGATGGATCGACGTTGGGTACAATTGAACGACGACGAGGCGGTTAGAGCGAGAGGCTGGTGACGACAGGGAGAACCCAACGAGACGGCGGAATCGACGACGATGGGGTCAATGGACTGGGACGGCGGTATCGACGACGACGGGGAGATTAGAACGAGAGGGTGGTAACGATGACAAGGACTACAGACAAACGGTCAGTGACTTCTGCTCATCGATGAGGCTATTACTTACCTCCGCCTATCAAGCCCGTCGCTTCCTCGTCGCCGTTAGATCCAAGATGCTATGTACGTCGTCAGACGATCTCACACACTTGACAGCCAACACAACTCACCTTGTTAGGTGCTCGGAGAACACCCGTAATGGCGAACCAAAACAGCAGTGGACGACGGCGCCTACGAAAGCTAGGGTCATTCAAGAAGTAACCCCCGAATCGAAAGCAACCGCCTACCATCACGAGCACGAGGAGGGGAGGAAGTATCTGCGTCGGCCAGTCAGCAAGGTAACACGAAAAAATAACGAAGCGACTTACCCTCTTCATCATCAGACACGGCGGCGACGACACGATCTAGAACGTCGATGATTAGCGAGGACGAGAACAGGGACAACAACGGCTTACCAGCGCTGTCGTCGACGAACTCGAGGCAGAGACTCAGAAACCCCAGTGGGAACTGGGGATGGAATTCAACCGAACGAAGAAGGGGGAGTACTTATACCTTCTTGGGTTCAGGGACAGTTGTCATCAACAAGGACCCTGCACGCGTAAGTTCGTACATTCGGTTTCGCATCCTCTCCCGTTGGTTTCTTTCTATTTTTACTCCCTTTCATGTATTAGTTCAACGAATAAATTGGTTTTCAAGAGTAAATCCCCAGTTTGAAAAGAAATGAGCTCGGGATATGTTGAATTAGCTCTCGAAACCCATCGCAAGGCGTGCACGATACCACATACCACTCCTTCCCACTCGCCGACGAGAGTTCAACTCCACTGGACCCAACGCACCGGATCCTTGGCATCCGAACAAGCAAAGACGGAGAACGGCGGCGACTAAGAACGACTCCTTTCGGTAATCTGGAAGGAACTCTACGCGAAAACACACAATTCCAATCGTAAAGGCCAGAACCTTTGCGCTGGAAAAACAAAACACCGCCGGAGCTAAGGAATTACGTGTGGACCCTGAGTACGTATAGACCCTTGATGCCAAACCATCGGTTCGTTTTCCGTTGGCGATTTACGAGGTTTAGGGGATGGAGGAGAGAGAGCGTGATTGGCATTTGGTTCGTAGAACACTTTGCGTTCACTTGTATCGTTCAACGCAAGTAGTACTAGTATAATTGACTTCATTACAAGGTTTACTATGACGAACGGAGAGAAAACGCAATGGTTCGACGACGATCTATATTACCGTAGCTAACTAAATGGGAAACGGATACACAAATCCAAGACGCGAACGTCTGGAAATTTTCGTGCGGACCCTTCGGTACCGAATAACCGTTTATATACTAGTGCCGTACCTGACCAGACCCTTGATAGATTTGAAACGACGGCGTTTTCAATTCGTTTTCTGTGTGAGCAGGGGGAGGAGAGATGATGAGTTCATGGACTTCGTGTGCAGCAACTTGACCCTCCACTGAACAAGTTTATGATCTCAAAATGGGCATGTAAAGTACATTAGGGGTGTTATAATTGAAGTATGTGCCGTGTATGAAATGGAATACGACGGTAAACGACATCTCACCACCGGGACATACACTTCAACAGCCAGAGAACTTCGCGCTGGGAAACGCCGGAGTTAGGGAGTTGCGTATAGACCCTGAGTACGTTAAGATTGAGCCCTTGATGCGAAAGAAACGGTCAATTTCGAAGGCGATCTGCGAAGAATGGGAGATGGAGAAGAGGGCGAACCATCATCAGGATTTGGTTTGCACAATCTTTTGTGTCATTCGACACAACTCGCACCAATACAAATGAATTATACATAGTATATTACAAGTCTTGTTTTGTCCAAACGTACCGGAAAAGGTTTTGTTCGATGTGGCAAATGTATTCAACGGCGTTATCCAAGTTCGGACACACAATTCCAAGACGCTAACGACTGGAAATTTTGCGGATCGCTCGGGGTAACGTCATTACCGCTTATATACTAGTACGGTACCTGATTAGACCCTTGATGGATTTGAAATAACTCTATGTTTCGTATGTTTTCCGGAAGACGGGGAACGGGGACATATGGTGCGCATGAACTTGCATGAATCGGGTTGCCACTTTTCTTTCCACCGGCGTGAGTCAATATCGTAGAAAGGAATGTGTTAGACATATAAGGGGCTTTCAAAACGAGGTGTAATAAAGGTATGAAGTGGAATACATTGAAATAAAGCGTGTGGATGAGTTCGGCACCCGGACACACAATTCAAACAGCCCAACGACCGGAAATTCCGGTAGCGAACTGTCAAGATGTTGATTTCGGTGGTAGTCATCCCTGAATAGACCCTTGGATGAACTTGGAAGTGAGAAGTTCTAGAGCGATTTCGAGACGGGCCCGGAAATGTCATGGAGGACAATCTGAAGATCGTCCTCAACTTCAACTCCACTTACTTCATCGTCTCGTACGAGACATTTTCACGCCAATACCATCCAGTGAACCATTTGTAGATAGGCTCGTTTAGACAACTCAACTGGGTTGAACTGTGATAAGTATTACTGAATCAACGCTACGCTCGCGAAGTTCGTAACTAGCCGTTCTGTAAATGTAATTCGGCTATAACAATACCTTTGACAGGACCCTTAACGTGGGTTCCCGTCTGTATTTCCGGTGCGTTCACACAGAAATGGGAGAGGGGGTTAGTTCGAAGAGATCTAAAGATCTCTTCGCGACGCGGGACGAGCGAACTTGTCCAGGCATTCCTTAGGGATGCTGGCCCGAATTACTATGTATCTTATGGTCGCCCAATTTCGTAACACTCAGGAGAAAAGAAAGCAAATGAAATAGAATAAAGTACTCTACAAATGGGCGACCTCTCCGTGAGCAACTGGGCGGGCGCTTGTTCGATAGTCGGTGCCTTGCGCCTGATATTAACGTTGTATCTCCTTTTCTAGACGACATTCGATCGTACCTTCGTAACGAGAGAGTTCTCAGTGGCATACTCACGCCGAATCGTCCCTCAACGCGATCCCATGTGAGCCGATTTCTCGGTTTCTCCCTGCCAGCGCGGAACAACATCCGGGATCTCTTGCATCAGATCCAGGTGATCTTCCACGGTTAAAGGGTTATCGTAGGTCGTAGGTACGCCATATACTCGTGTGGGGTATAGCAGCCGGCTGGTGGATAATCTTCAGGTGGGGAGATGGATTTACATGAAGTTTATGGGTAATGAATACAGGCGTTGAGCACGAAACTTCCGGGGTTAATTCGGCGGTGGGCAGGTGGTAGATCGGATCTGAAGTTCCGCAAAGAGTGGTTATTAATGGAGGAAAGAGGAGGGTCGAAAGCGCAACTTACTTGTCTGTGACTCGAAAATAGAGCGCTAAAGAGCTGTCATAAAGGAGATTAGCACCGTATTATAGACGTAGTCATTGACATTACTTACAGACTCGAAGGCATGTAGATGGAAAGCGATTTAATATAGCCACGGAATTGTCAAGGGGAGGGGACGGCGTAAAGGATAGTTTCTAGACCATTTACGAGCTTCAGTGCATGCGGACGTTGGGAGCTGTTGGACGAACCATCGGTGGCATTCGCAGCCTCGAAAGGGGGGCGGTTGATGACGATCTAGGAGGGATAAGAAGCCGGGTTCGTCGCGTGCACGAGGAGGCGCCTACGAGGTTCGTTTAGCATCGGGAAAATGCAGGAGGAGTAGTTTTACCTTGAAAGACGGCTTCGAGCTCGTACAGGACGTTTGGTGCCGGTAAAGGTGGATAAAATTCTTGGAGGGGTGAAACGGCGGGCAGTGCGGCTTCGTCTCGTGGGTGAGGACGCGCCTACGAGCTTCGGTTAGCATTCAGAAAATGCAGGAGGTGAAAATTTACGTCGGAAGGTGCATTCGAGCCTGTCCTATGCCTACGGAGTCGGTCGCGATCGCGAGAGCTGGAAACGGCCAATTGAGAATGACAGAAATCACGCGATGGGCTTGGTGGGATACTTACCTTGCTCGCCATTGGTTACTCTTCATCCTCAAACTCCCAGCCACCGAACGCAAGCAGAAACTGGAAGTATGTGTGAGAATCTGTCAGACAACTAACAGAGCTTACCAGGGATGACACGGCGCTGGGTGCGGGAGGGGCGGACATGGTGGCAGTTGCGTTGTGGGTGGCACCGAAGCAGAAATGGATGGTCATGGATAGGGTGGGCCTACGAAGAAACGGGGAAGCCCGGAAAATATTTTTTGGGGCGGTGAGTTACGTGAGGGATCGGATACTGAAACAACTTCTAGAAAATAGCTAAACCTTCTTTGGAGCTTACCTCAAATTTGGGTGTGTGTGTCGCATTGTTTCTAGGGTCCACGGATGCGAAGAAGGAGGGAAAATCAAAAAATCAATTAAGGTGAGAAATTACTTACCCTGGCCAAGAAATCCGTGGCCATTTATTCTCAGGGACGTTCCCCGAGTAGTTACAAGCTACTCGGAAAACGCCTCTGAGAATAGATGATCACGGAATCCGGGAAATAAAAAAAAACAAACAAACAGGAGAAAACATACCCGGGGATCAGCATTAGCGCCGGTGGAATTAAGGGATCTTTGCAGCAGGGATGGGTCGAAGGGGAACTGGGCTCGAAGCTAAAGATGTGATGGGATCGGATAGGATCTGAAATTTGTGTATAAAGGAAGGGTACGTGCCGTTGCTTTCTTTCACTCCCTTCCCTCGCGATGCCGACTTTATGTCGCCCCGCACTCACGGCGCCTTCCCTAAGGTATGTCATTCACGCCTTTATGTTATGTCGTTGCTCATATCGTCCCTCTAGTGTCCATTGCCATTATTTGTTCCGGAGGCTGTTGCCCACCCAGCGGTTATCTTTCCCAATCCGTCGCGCTTGATCGTGCACCATCATGTACGCTCTGATCTTTTCATATTCCATTACGAGCGCCTAACCTGTCATTCCTCAGGCGTGGCAAGCTCTGCTCGCGTGATCACGGAGGATCTTTTGGAATTCGTGAGGGAGTGTGTCGAAGATCGGTAAGCCCAGTCCATCACACATGTACACTTATTCTGATGCTTTTTCTCAGCTTTTTTAATGAGATTTCGGCCCCGCGGCGAGCGGCATCCACCTATACATACATGAAACTATCGTGAAGGCGAGGAGACGCGCGAAAGCGCGTTGACGAGCAACATCAGGGATCAGGTATGCCTCCTCCATATCTGTTACTACCTACCCTTGCTCACGCTTTTTTTACCATTTTCTTCAGCCTTTTTCACGAGATTTCGGCCCCGCGGCGAGCGGCATGCACCCATACATACATGAAACTATCGTGAAGGCGAGGAGACGCGCGAAAGCGCGTAGACGAGCAACATCAGAGATCAGGTATGCGTGCTCCCATCTCTGTTACCTATATACTCATGCTAACCCTTTCTTTGAAGTTTTTTTCATGACGTTCAAGCCCCGCGGCAAGCGGATCCCACCAATTCGTGCATGTAACGTTGGATCATTTAGTTGTGGGGTGAGGAGACGAGCAACATCATTGATCAGGTATGTTTCCCCCTTTCCTACCCTTGCTCACGCATTTTTAACCCTTTTCTGAAGCTTTTTCACGAGATTTCGGCCCCGCGGCGAGCGCCATTCACCCATACATTCAGGAAACCATCGGTCTTGTAGAGCGAGCTCGACGAGCAGGTACCTGTCATCCTCTGAGTGTACTGAAGTCACGTAAGCCCAATTCATATCTGTTACATACCTACTCCTACTGACGCTTTTATCTCTCAGCCTTTTCCCCAACACTGCGGCCCCGCGGCGAGCGAATCCCCCCACACGTACATGAAACTATCGTTAATATCTCTATGGAGCAGGTCAGTACCATGCTCGTTATTGTCATCTTCCCTCGACTAATACCATTTTTCTTAGCCTTTTTCACGAGACTTCGGCCCCGCGGCGAGCGGCGTGCACCCCTACGTAGATGAGATTATCGTGTTATATGGGTATTCTTCCCCCCTAGGCCTGGGCGCTTGTTGACACGATATCGGGTGAGTATGTAATCCGCCGTTATTCCTTGAATACGCGACTGATATAATATTTTAGCCGTTGTTTTATCACATCCCCCCTTCGACTATTACCTACGCCAAGATGCCTCCATCCCCTTCCGCCTGTTTTCACCCAAACCACCCAATTCCACCTAGATCCAGGGGTTCCCTATTACCTCATGTATTATATCACCCGTGTAGTAGATAGTGTCCGCCTGGGATGTTTTTCTTGCCTTCGGGCGGGGAGACACCCTGGCGGTTTTAAATTTTTATATAAAAGGAAAAGACGAAATCGGTCCTATGAAAATCCCTTGAAAGTTTGTTTTATGATTTCTTAGGGTAATCCTTGAAAGTTCGTTTCGTGATTTCTTAGGGTAATCCTTGAAAGTTAGTTTCTTAGGGTCAACACGCAAGTTTTATGAAAGAAAAACAATTGTATTTCATCATCTAAATACATGGGGATGGTGCTACGTGATAAGGATAATAGACTCACCTCAGTAATCCGAGGATCCGTTTTTGACGGCCGATCCTCCTCGCTGTCCCACAAATTCCTTACCTTGGTCGGCGCATTCCCATTTCCGTTCGCACTCCGCTGCGCCGACGACGCCCTGATTGTGCCTCCACCAGATGGATCTGACATTCCAAAGGTGTTCCTGCTGAAAGCAGAGGAAGCGGAAGAGGAAGGTCGAGGTAGTGGTGTACCCGCTCCGTTCTTCCTCGTCGTCCACCCACTGGGGACTTTCGTCCCTGCGGTCGTTGCGGTCATTGCGGTCGTGGTCGTTGCAGCCGCCCATGGAGTCGGCGTAGGAGCCACAGGAGCAGGCGTCGGCTGTTCCATAAGCCTCGACGAACTCGGATTCCACATCTGCTGCTGCATCGGTGGCGACGCATCCCCCAACAATCCAAACCTCGCCATTGACTGTTGAATCCCCAAGTCGTTCTGCAGTTGACTGGCAAGGGCGTTCGTCATGAACGAGTTCGGGTTTCGTGCTGTCGGTGGTTCCTCCTCCTCCTCCTCGTCTTCATCTTCGTCCTCCGCTTCTTCGTCCTCCGCCTCGTCGTCGTCATCACCCGAATCGTCCTCACCAAAGAGAGAAGGACGGCCCTTACCCGCAACACTTCCCTTGTTCACCTTGACATCTGATGGACGTCGCTTGCGCTGAGATTGTGACTGAGCACTAGACCCTGCCTGCACGCCTTGCATCGAGGCAGAGGAAAACCCTTGTCTAGACTGCAGGAACGCGGATCTTGAAGGAGGAGGCCCAGACGAACCGTTTTGTCGTTGCTGAGATGAAGAAGGAACGGGAGGAACAGACGGTTCAGAGGGGAACAACTGCCCAAAGATCTCCTGCACGCTACTCTCCTCACCACCGCTCCGTAGCAACAGGTCGTCGACATCGAATCGACCCCCGAGCGACTGCGATGATACGTGTCCTTCCAAGGTATTGAGCCACGGTGGGTTCGTCAACAACGCGACGCTAGGAGTCGGCGCCATGAGCGTATTCGAACGACCCGGCCTCCGCTGAAGCTCCGAGCGTCGTTTGGTTCGCTCCCTTTTCACGATCCCCTTCCTTTCTTCCTCTTTTTGGGATTGGAGCTGCACCATGTTCTTCTGATGTTCGAGAACGAGAGGGGATACCGAAACTTCTCCGTTTCTCTCCTTCTCCTTCCTCGTTCGGTAGATGGAAAACGAGAGTTTGATTTCGAGCAGAGCCGCTTCTTGATGGAATTCAATGATTTTTTCCATCCGGGTTTGCATTTTGAAGCGTTCGAAATCTTCGGCTTCGGAGATGGGCTCGTGGGGATCTTCGAGGTGCGGGCCGATGTAGGGATTGCGGGCGGTTTTAGACTTGGGTGGCGCGGGCGGTGATGGTTTCTCAAAATCACTTTGGAAGAGACTTGCGGCAGATTGGTTTGCGGAGGATACTCGTCCATAAAAGGCATTTTGCGCGAAACCAGAAGCGAGTGGACGGGAATATGCGGAGAATTCGGAAGACGAAGGAGGATGCAATAATGAGGCGGCGCCGAGGGATTCGCTGCTGCTCCATCCGTTGGAGTTGTGGGGCACACCAAGACGGCCCGGGTGGAATTGGACAGGTTGAATCATCACTTCGTCTTC
>KN831778.1:815686-919626 GCA_000827355.1 Hebeloma cylindrosporum | reverse complement strand
TTCTTCCTCCTCTTCTGTCATATCCATCCAAGCCAGGTTCTCCTTGTCCAGAACAGTTTGCCATTGGGCACGTAGGGTTTTGAAAGCCTTTTCTTGAATGTCTTTCGCAATTCCCGCTTTGGCATCGTCGTCTGTCGCTTTGGCGGTTTCTGCCCGAATCTTGTGTTCCGTAGCGTTCCGTTTTCCAGACGAGGTTTTGACAAAGTTTTGCCATAATGTGCGGACACGGTTGTTTTGGTTATAAGACATGGTGGGAGGATAGATGGCGGGTTCAAGGATGATTTGGGATTAGAGCGACGTTTGTTTGTTGAATGAATGAGTGGAAATGAAAAAACGGGCTGCCTCGTGTTTCCTGGCGGGCTGCCGAAAACGTTTTGAACAAGTTCAAACTTCAACGAGGCTTCCTTCTATTCCTGGAAGTTCGCGTTGGAATACCCGCGTCGAAAGATGGAGTTTGGGGTGGATTGCCTGGCCTGGGGCGACCTTTGGGGGTTTATACTAGGACAATGGTGCGATGCCATTGGATAGTTTTATTATCAACCACGAGGCGCGTCGGTAGCCCTCTGCCCAGTTCCTTTTGTGGTTATAGAGGCCTTTGCAGTGCCGCCCTTGGCCTTGTTGATCCTGGTTCCGTACTTATTCCCTTCTCCAGCAGTTCTCCAGCTCGATGATGACAAGAGATAAATAACAAAACCATTTTTCCTCTCTTTTTCAGCTGCATATTTTCTCACAAACTCGGCCACCCGCGCTGTTCCAGCGCAGCGCAGGGCTCGGCACGATGTCGGTATTAGGGACGGCTTTTAATCTTACTTTGAACTTCCTTATCGCCTTATGGCGCCCTCTCGAGTTCTCAACGCTACAATAGCGAGGCGGACAGAACCGCCGCGGTCAATAAGTACCCAATAATTACCCAACCGCTACGAAGTCGTTCATCTCACCTTTTTTTGTTAGTTAATTCTTCATCTTACCTCACATTCCCCCAGGGAAAGATGGATCCCCTCTGCTCCCTCTGTATCTGACGCGTACTAAATTCATTCATTCATTCATTCATCCATCGTTCCGTAAGTACCTGTCCCTGTCTCATGCGCCTTCAAGTTCATTTCCCTTTTACGAGAGAGTAAAGAAAGAGAGGACCCTCTCTTCATCCGGCGCTGCGGCACCACCACTGTCCTCCGCAGTACAAAATCGACACGCTCGCGGTGTCGTGTCGCGATGTCATGTCCAGAACACCTCCACCTCTCTCATGTTTTCCACTGATAACGGTACCATGGACTGCACATTGTTTCCAGCAGGCCTAGGTCGTCTTCAAACATCAAGTTTCGGCCGACATCAAATTCGGCCGGCCATATGATGCATCTACTTACTTAGCATGCGATATTCTTGATCAAGTGGATTCTTGGGTTCATAGGGAACTCGGGTCGTAAGTCCTGGTGAGCTTGCCAACTCGTGTTGACTCGTGCTTACCCTTGTGTGTGTGATTCAATGTGCCATTTAGGTCAATGGGGTTACGGTTACCTACTCAGTGTGTTATCCGCCCTCCTCCGAGTCATGGTCAATGGTCCCTTGGACTGTGCAGCTTGGGGTTTTTTTTTCCGGTCCGCGCTGAATGGTTACTTATCGCCAACTCATGGTTCACGACTCGTGTTTATTTTGTAAGGCCTTGCAGAATACCTGTTGTTCAGCTTCAAGTATCCGCGGCGGCGAAAAACGATTTGCGATCTATTTTATTTTTGGAATGAGACGAACGTCACCGTCGACCTGTCGAAAAATCAATAATAATTCTCGTGTTTGGGCTTGGAGGTCCCTCTCAGAATCCTGTCCTCTAACGAGCACCAATACCAAGGCTTCATAATATGACTCGGATATGTACACCTTGACATCTGCACCATGAAACCCTCGTCCGTCTAGTTATTCATTTCTTGTCCCAGTAAGCTTGGCCCGCTGGCGTCAGTTTCCTCATCTCACCTCTCCGCCTTCAGTGTTTTGGTTTTTGCGCATCCCGCCCTCCACCTTGAATGCGCCTCGGACTGTTCTATGTAGAAGGACCTGACCTGCTTTCTCCTCCTTTCTCGTATGGCATGAATATGAATGTCCTCCTAGTAGCTTGGAAAGGCATGATTAGCCTTGGGGGACTGCTGGTCCCAAGCTCTAGGAACGAACCCTCTTGGCCGGGCGATTGCGGTTTTAATTTCAATTTTTTAACCACATCTTCTTAGTACTTCCTATTCAATTTCTATTTCGCGGTGTCAAGTGCGAATGCTTAGCTCCAACGGATGGATTTCAAGAGTTTCTTTGGCCTCAAATTTGACTTGATCGTTCACCGGTTGGTATGTATACAGGGATACAGGGATTGCAGGGATTTACTGGAGTTACCCGGAATGAACTTGAACCCCGACCGCAGAGAGGAGGAAGGCAGTTCGAAACCTCTCCCTGTCTATGTGTGTTCGATTGATTGGATTTTACATATGCATTCCTTGCTCAGTCGATGTCTGTGTTATGAAGGGATGTCTGTCCATGTTGGTTGGTTGCAACTTGCCAGCTCGTGGGTTCTGCCAGTGTTTACCTCCGTTCTCCCCAGTTTTCCGACTTTCTTATTCCCTTCAAAATTACTTACCTGCGATTCGATTCGAATACTCAGTATTGGGGCGGTGCGCGTGCGCCTGCGTACCGGCTTCGAATGTGTTCGACGGACGACCAAGCTTCAAGGCTTCAAGGGTCTATGACTTTATTCATGGAGGTCCCGAGTTCTCGCTTTCAGAGTCGTTGTTGTGATCGCTCGCTGCACATTTATTTGTGTGAACGGATTTCATCCATTTCATTTGCTATACGTGCGTGCGTTCTCTAGTCCCTCGCTCTTCGATCCGTTTCGGTTCCTGACTATCTGAATATAAAAGGATCGCCGTTTTCCTTGTTTCGCCTTTTTTCTCGCTTTTTTTTCGTTTCGTGTTACATATCGCCAATTGCCCTTCGAATTCCGTTAAGATCAGCCGCGAGAGCTTGAAATAAAGATCGACATGGTAGGTGAGCCTTTGTTTCTTGGGCCTCTGATCAAATGCTCATTAAATTCATTTTACATTGCCTCAGGTATGTATCGTGGCTTTTATTTTTACTTGCAGTGAATCAAGTCTTGGAAGTACATATGTAGGTAGGAGGTATGTAAGTAGGAAACGATCTCGGGGCCCGTTCGTTCCGAACCCTTGTCAATGTTAATGTTGCATGCGGTGCGTTTGGGTTCGCTGACTTTCGTATATATACTTAGATACGCCTAATGCAGCGGCACGCTTCCATCACCCCGCGAGAGTTATGCGCTACGGGTTTAATTATGCATAAATTAGATGATCATGAAAGAACTTCCAACCGAGATCATTAGCACGGGTGGTTTCTCATGAAAAGCATCGACTCCGCGAGGGTATGACGTCTTGACGCCCTGAGAGGTTGGCCGAGCGCGAGGGGAGCGAGGGACGGTTGGTGGATAGCTTACGTTCTGTTTTCGCGGGCCCTGATGCTCGTTAAAATTTACATTCCCTCAGATGTCGATTTTGACTTGCAAGGTTGAAATGGTGCGGTCGAAGCTCGGCAAGGCGACCGTAGGCGAGCTTAGGCCCGAGCCATCCTTGATAAACATTAGGGAAGGTAACCCTCGTATTCACAAGTGCGAACCTCAACAATACTTATGTAGTTTACGTAAATCTTTTCAGATTTGGGAGCTATAATCGCACAACAGAAAAGATGCCATTTTCGCTCACCCGACCGGCGTGAATGACACTACATGAAGTAAACCGAGAAGTTAGTCAGATGGGCACTAAATATACTTACTAGAAAGAGGTGAGGTTTTTCAGAGTGATGTAGCACTGCCCGACGCGATACTTATCTAAAATCAGCGGGTGGTCATTCTAAAATAAGGTGAACACGCCGCGTCAGCGCCTATCAGCGTTGAGCGCTCAGCGCCGTCTCGTCCGCTTTTGGAAATTGGAATGGTTACTTGCTCACGTGAAAGTTGAATGAACATTCTTCCCACCACAACAATGAACATGGATCCTGTAGTAAGGCAGATACAATTCTCTTTCGAATCTTCTGAAACTTTTGCCAACAGCTTCCCGCATCCCTTCGTGCTTGGCGCGATTGCAAACCATTAGATGATCCTGAATGGTACAAACATTGGGAACAACTCCGGCCCTTCTTCCTGGAATGTGGCTATGATCTCTTTCGTCCGCGGCCTCACGGCCAGCACAGTAACCCCAACGGCACTCCCTCTCCTGCATTGGATTCCTTTGGGCTCTATGGTGACCGGGGAAATGAATTTCGCAGTCATATGGGACGCGTCAGTCAGGCCTTCCTCCGTTCTTTTGCATACTCTAATCATTTTCTTGCAGTACACACTGGCGTTTGCAGCTCGAGATAGGTTCGCAGTGTACTCTCCCGTTGTACTTGATTTTGCTCATTCATGCCATGCCTCTCAGGAAAAATAGAGATGTAGTCATCAAGCTCGTTGCACATGGTGATGAGGGACTCAACGAACTCAAAATCCTACATCTCCTCAATTCAGAACCACTTAGATCGGATCCTGCGAACTTGACTGTTCAGGTTCTTGAATTCCTGAGTTTCCGTGATTGGCAGTTTGTAGTGATGCCATTCTACGATGGGTGTGACGAATCACCTTTCTTAAGGGTGTCGGAATGTCTGGATTTTGTGGAACAAGTGCTGTCAGTAAGTCAAAATTCAGGTGTTGAAATTCATTGAAGGGACTACTCTTAATCACCACTGCAGGCGTTGGCCTTCTTGCATCGCAATCACATCGCGCACTTGGTTGGTCACATATTTTTGTATACGCCCTATATCTCATCACCCACGTAGGATATTGCCCATGAAAATATCGTGATGAATCATCATGGGAAGGTCCCAGGGGATCCATTCGTTGACATCTGGCCCCCTCCTGAATTTCGTTCAACCTTTCCTGTGCAATACTATTTCATAGATTTTGGATGTTCCGTCCACCTCCCACCTAGCTTGCCCCCCAAGGATCGTCTTATTAAACCGTTCAATATCACGCGAGAACATCGCGCCCCGGAAATGCGTGGGTCCAAAGAATATGACCCTTTTCCGGCGGATATTTATGCGGCGGCGCGAGTCTTCTACTCCTTGTTCATGGTACGTTTCGCCATTTCTTTATTTGAACTTCCATATGAAGCGAGGCTCCGCTGCTAGGATATCGTTCCAGGTGTTCCTGGCTTGTTGGAGCTTCTGCAAGATATGTCATCCTTTAATCCCTCAAGTCGAATCTCTCTCAGTGTGGCACTAGATCGGCTGAAAGCGTTGAAGTCTCAAACACCCACTGAGGCGCTGTCTGATATCCGAGATATCGAACCACATGGGTTCCATTTAATTCCTAGGAGCTTCTGTCGTACATTGTTCGAAGTTATCTCTGCGGGGTACTTGAGGTTAGCCTGTTGGTTTGTCTGGGCAAGCTTTCGACGGCGGTGAGTTTCTGTTTGTTCGTTATTTTATCTGTTCTTACACCCCTCTAGGATCGGCATGGACTCCAAGAAAAGGGATTGACAGTTTGTGAGGCCTACCTTGCCTTGCTGTTAACATTCGGTCATATGTGGTATATTATATGGTATGATAACTGTCTTTTGAACCAAGCGATTCTATATAGTAGGGCTGTATGGTTGAGCATTCATTGATTTATATCGCCTTGTTGTCACCGACTTTATGTATGTGTGGAAGCCTTCGGAGACAAAACCCGAAACCGTTTTGGGAGACCTCGCTGCAGTGCTGCCAACCCTGATCTCTTGAATTTACCATGAGGAATTCGAAGACACGACTCTCGAAGGCTGGTCTGGCCATTTTTATTGTCCGATGCGTGAACGTTTTCGCCGCGCCTTGCCAGTCCATTCAACGTGCACACAGTCAGGAGAAGAATGAACAGCAATTCCGACTGGACTGGCAACAACTTGGACTTGGAGAAACCCTCAACCCATATCCAGGCAAACCTCGTCTCACGTTCAAGCGCGACGGCACTTTCAAGCTTACCGTGTTCTCTGACCTTCACTTTGGTGAAAACCCGTGGGATGAATGGGGTCCTAAGCAGGATGTGAACAGTCTCGCGCTAATGGATACGGTTCTGGCGGATGAGAAACCGGACCATGTGTACGTCCTAGGATTGTGTTCCTTTGTAATATTCCTTCTGCTAACGTTCCTCCATGGTCTCAGGGTGCTCAATGGTGACTTGATCACGGGCGAAAGTAAGCAGCGAAAGAATCTCGCTATAGTTCGTTTCTATTGAAACATATACTTCCAAAATTTAGATACTTTCAAGGAGAATTCAACTTCCCTAATCGACGAGATTGTCGGCCCCCTTAACAAGGCCAAAATCCCGTTCTCTTCCACTCATGGAGTGAGTTCAATGCATGTCTTCTACGTGGTTTCCAGTTTTCAGTACCATCTCGCTTACTTATTATTACCCTTTGCGCGCTTAGAACCATGACAATCAAGTCAATATTACTCACGCCGAGGAGATCCAACGCGAACAGGAAGTCTCTCCTTTTAGTTACACTCGTGCGGCACCACAAGGTGTAGGCGGAGACTTGGGCCCAGGAAATTATTGGGTGCCGGTCAGTCGCTCTCGACCTTCGACGGCGGCGACTCTGTCTCATGGCATTCGGCGCTTCTTAGATTTTTTCGCAATGCCAAAGGCAAGCGTCTGGACATGCTCCATAGGATGTCCTAATAGCGCTCCTATATAGATAGCGCTCCCGTTCTCGTTCTTTGGTTCTTTGACTCTCGGGGTAAGTACATACGTATCCACATTTTACATACCCTCATACCTATTTTTCCCCTCAGGCGGATTTTCACCGGGTCCCAACTCTGTACCAGTACCTGACTGGGTGGATGCCAGTGTTGCAGACTGGATTGTGTCTGAAACGCGCGACATGGAGAGGGCTTGGGGTTCCGCCGACTCCCGCGCAGCTGTGGCGTTTGTTCACATTCCCCCGCATGCAATCCAGGTGTTGCAAAGCACACTCGACCCAGAAAAGAATCCTGGAATGAATGGCGAGTTACCCTCCCTTCCTTTCTCAGGGATTAAACTGATTTCGCCTACAATTTATAGCGGATACACTTGGAAATGGGTCCGTCCAAGATTCCAGAGCGAAAGACATGGATAAAGCTTTCTGGGACGCCTTGAATGCGAACGTCAAAAATCTTCACGCCGTTATATCTGGGCATGGTAAGCCTTCGGTATACTTGATTTACAATGATTTAAGCTCACTTTTTCCAAGACCATGGGAATGAATGGTGTGCACGCGAACCAACCAAGGACGTAATATTTTGCTTCGATAAACACTCCGGGTGAGCGTTGCATAGGATCCAGAGATTAGGATTCGATCTAACGAAGTTCCATATACCCACAGCTATGGAGGATATGACTCTGCAGGCTGGGGCCACGGTGTAAGGAATCTTTTATTCCGAACACCCGACCCGAAAGCAGGAGTGGAAACGTGGATCAGACTCCAGGAGGGTGAGACGAGGGCACGAGTCATACTTGATGATGACTACGGAAGATAGCCGTTATGTCAATCCTGGCATTTGCAAGAGCACGCCAAGCTGTCTCTATTTTGCGTGCACAGATATACTCCAGGAATTGCATCTCATTCGATAAATTTGGTTGCCTGAGATACACGAGTGTGTGAACGCGTACAGTTGCCATGAAGAAAAACTGTCTGTTGCTTAGAATCTGGAGAATTGTTTCGTTTTCAAGGTAACCCACTCAAGCAGGGAAAAATGCGTCGTTTGAGCGGTCATTGCCAAGAGTCCAGGTGATAGCAGCAAATACTTATGTACTTGCAAGAGCAATCCAGTTACCCAGTAAGTTAACGCAGTGTGCGATTTGATCCCCTAGATATCGGTGTTAGAGAGGGGTGGGAGGCGTTCTTGGTGGTTGATAACGGAAGTCCGCTTCGGCGCTCGGAACCAAAAAAAATAGCCAAAAACGCCAAGATTAGCGTGATTCCACAAAAAGGAGGCAGCTCTTTTTTTGCCTTCGCACTCCCACCACCACGGTTCCTCCAAGTTAGGCCCCTCGAGGCCTATTGACTGCCTCCATTCTTGGCCCTTTGTAGTTCGCCCCCAAATTTCGGCTCAAATGGTAGAATCTGGCACATCTCAGGCTGCGGGACCGTCAGCGCACATAGCGCAAGACAGTACGGGAACGATGGCCCCCCTTAATCCCAAGGATGTCGAAGCTGGGGCGACACCCACGATGCCACTATGGCAGTATCTTATGACCGACGTCGATCCGGACCAGACTGCGGCTCCATTAGCAGCGTATTGTTTTATGACCGGTTACATGTATGTCTAGCTTCAAGATCCTCGCGCGTATTCTTATTCTCTCTCCTTCCCAGTGATGTGGTTTCTTTTTCGGCGATTTTCGTGTGGTGCGGATTCCAGACTGGTAATTTTGCCCAGGTATGAGGCATTTTATGAAGTTTTGATGTTCTAAAACTAACTAATGAACCAACAGCTTGCAATTGCAATCGCCCGTCTCTTCGAGGGCGCACCCGGCTTCAGAGATCAGACATTCCACAAGGCAGATCAACAGGCATTGTGTTCTCTCATTTCTTTCAACCTTGGTGCATTCGTTGGGAGGATCGGAGACCGTGTCGGGCCCAAGAAGCGCATCTGGCTTGTCTCGGGTACATTCATCCAGGTTCTCTTTACCATGGCCGCAGCCATCGCATTCTGGAAGGCTAGTCAGCCGAGTATCTCCAACGCACGAGATGAACCAGCGTGGACGAACACTCTTACCTTCGTTGGTCTTGCATTTATGAGTGCAAGTCTTGGAGTTCAGGGAATTTTGGGGAAACGCCTTAACACCCAGTTCGGAACAACCAGTGCGTTTTCTTTCTCCATTTTTTATCCTGCAGTCGCTCACCAGATCCAATAGTTGTGTTGACCACGGTATGGGTCGAACTTATGACCGACCCGAGTCTATTCCGACTGCGCCAACGCGTAATGTCGCGGGACCATCGTGTCATCGCCGCTGTCTCATTATTCCTCGGTGCCTTTGTTGGACGTGCCATCCTGTTCCAGCTCAGTACCGCAGCAACTCTGGGGGTTGGCGTCGGCTTCAGGATGCTGATTACCCTTGCGTGGATCTTCGTCCCCAGCACCAAGCCCGCAAATAAATGATTTCGCGAGCAATGTACACCTTTCCGAAACGTCATTTTATGCCCCCTCCCCCACCAACCCCCCAGGATTCGATACCCGCTGTTCACGGCCTCCGTTAGATTCCCTTAATTCACGACATCTTGAACTAGAACCCACCCACGACGCCGTCTTTCCGTACGGCGTTCTTAGACACTACATACTTACCCTTAGATATACCAATCCTAACTTGCGAGGTTGGATACAGTTTTGTACAAATATATAACGTACTCGTCGCATCTTGAATTCTTTCCTGACCGATATGCCTCAAACGCGGACAGCACTGTCATTTGTTCAAAAGACCCTCCAATTATATACGCAAAAAAAGGAGTTGAACGAAAGTCAGAAACTAGTCAATAGTTCCGTGAAAACCACCCGTGAGTCGACAATCGATCAAGCCTGCAACTGCTTGCTCCGGGACAGAGGAAAAGGAGGCGTGATAGCCCGCGCGATGGGTTTGGCGTTTGCGAAACTACGACTAGGAGCGCCCATGGGAGGTGCAGCAACCGACATCACTGGAACCGGCGGCAACGGCGGCATGTTCTCGGTATCCCAACCTTTAAAGCTAAAGTTCGCAACCGCAGGGGAGCTCTTGTACCGCCTGTGTCCCTTTTTCACGGGGTGTGCGGCGGGCGTTGAAGGGGGAGGAGGGGTCGTCGAGCCTGAGGGTCGAGTACGTGCTGCTGGGATCGTAAGCCGGAGACGGGATGGGGTTTCCATTGAGTAAGAAGAAGTAGTGGTAGTGACATTGGTCGCTATAGAAGGGAGGACAGCCGCCGGTAAGGCAGGCACAGCTGGAATGGGAGAAATCTGTGCGATGAACGACACACGAAGCGGGCCGGGGGTTCGGAGCTCTGGTAACTGGTATTCAGGCGCCAGATGAACGATGTTGAGGCTGCGTGCGTTAGCCTGACGTTTCTCGGAAAGCTCCTTCTTCGAAGGTTGGAGTGAGATGCGGCTCATGATCTTTCCGACGAAGGCTTTGGAGGGCTTCGGAATTCGCTTGGTGGTGGAGGCGTCCTCGGTCGACCTTTTCTTCTTTAACTTCGTGGCGGGGGGTTGGGTTTCCTGTGATGCGTTCGGCTTTGTTGATATCGCGACTTGGGGTTCAGCGCTGTTGTTTGCTGGAATATCCCTGTCATCAAGCAAATGGAGGGTGACGTCCGAGCCTAAGGAAGCTGGCGAGTCGTCCTTCGACACTACAGGAGATACCACTGCAACGATCGAGGGAGACCGTAAAGATTCTTCCACTTCGAACGTCATGTCCACATCCACATCCTCGTCAGAGAGGTCGGTCCATTGAAGGCTGGCGCTGAACACGATAGCCTGTCTTCTGGTGTCAACAGTGACCTCCCCTGGAACAAAAGGCGACTGGTATGAGTCCTGGCTGTAGACACTGCCTGTCGACTTTGCTGACATGGTAGACAGAGCTGCGGAAATCAGCCGAGCACTAGCCGTCACAGTGAACAGGGCCGGTGTAGTTCCTTCCGATGTGGGCGTTAACTGGCAGAAACAGAAGAATTCAAGTAAGAAATCCAGGTCACGTAGTCGGCGGAGGGGGGATAATGAGGGGGGGATTTGCGAATGGCGTGGAACCCACCTCTCCGTAATTCACTTTTCTCGCGAGGTCAGTTTGGACTCTGAACAAGAGCGACCTTTGCGCGACCAGCGGCGCAAGGGATAAACTCAGACGTTGTGCATTAGGGCGGTAGATTCCTCGGCGGAATTGATGTTCCATATCTGCAAAAGTGGAAATGGGAGGACGCACAGCGGCCTGTTATCCAGCAGACTCTGCTGCAGGAGTGGGGAGGGTGGGTGGGTGGGTGGTGGTTAAAGATCAACTTGTACAACAGGGATTATTGATCCGCTCGCGATCAAATATTTGATGCGGGCTTGATGTCATGTGCATCGCATTGCTCCGTCGGTTTCTGCAACCGGCAGTTGCGTTATCGCAGTTGACATGGTCATTTCGCATCTTTAGGTGTGGGGATGCACGGTGATGGTTCTGGAAAAATCAATCTTGAGATTTAGGTGAATATATATAATAATATAAGTATTTTCAGGTTGCCTGAGCACGACATGCCCGAATTCTGTTGTGCATGACCATGAAACTCGGGTCATCCAACTTCGAAAAGCAGTGATCGTTGAGCGCTTACTTTCACTTCATCGATGGTCTTGAGTCTGCGCTCACGGATAAATTTAAGGCTGAACCTAAGGGGAAGGGTATATGAGGACAATATGTCGAAATACGACAGCGACCGGGATGCAGACGGGTTGCCACAAGCTGTCATGATCCAAAGCTGCAGTGGATGGGGGTTTATATTAAGCATTAAGAAAACTGTGAATAATGAGTGCGTAGACAAGATATAAAAGAATGGAGAAACTCACAATATAAAGATAAATACGTTCTTAATTCGTTAGCCTCTCTACTTTTGATGTTTTCTGCTTCTCGAGCACGGAGTCCTTGGAATCACCCATCCGCTTGGATATCGATTGCACTTCCTTGTGGAACGCCTGCGGAAGCCCTCCTTTCACGAGAACGAGGGGCAAAAGTCGTGTATGGAAGATCTTGTGAGCCGCAGTTGCACCCTAATGAAAAAGAAAAAAAATAACAGGGATTAACATCGACATGTAGGCAAGGAAGGGGAAGACCAACATGTTGTTGATAGACAGCACCCATAATGGCTTGAACTGTCTCTCCCTGAACCTTATACAAACCTGCGGAACGCAAACTTTCTGGCGAATCTCCAGAACGAGAGTCAGCACGTATCGAGGGCTGCCAGACCATCGCCCTTCCGACTCCCCAGGTATGACCAACGTGTTCTCCAATTAGGTTCGTATGGAGAGTATTCGACGCAATTTCCTCCGTATCGTCCATTTTCGAAAGATTGGGACTGGATTGGAGGAAAAGTAGGAGATATGCGGACATTACACGTCGGCCTATAAAAATTGATAATAATTCTCAGTCAACCCTCCGCATAAGAGAAAATCTTCGACCCACCGAGGAAACTCAGACCAGCATTATGCCCTCTCCTTGCCAGATAGTGACTGCCATGTGTTAAGACCCGTTGCGCGAGTTCGGGAGGAAATTGGAGGGGCGACAATAACCGGTTGAGGTATTCTTGAAATTGGGCCTCTTTCCTAGCAATATCCGATGTGTCCTCGACATCCTTCCCCTCATGGCGCTCATGACTTCTTGCCCTTTCTCGTGGTGCACGATTGTGCTGGCCAGGTGGTCTTGACTCGCGTGACCGAAACGGTTTTGTACCAGCATTACCCCTCGGTGATTCCCTCTCGTCCCGACTTTTCAATGCAGTCTGTCCGTATTCTCGAGCTCCTGTAATTCTCAGGTAAGAAAGAAGAATATAAGACGAGTCGAAGCGCGTGAACTTGCCTGGTAGCAGGGCTCGTGTAGAAGATACCGAAGAAGCGCTGTGAACAGAAACAATCCTGCGGAGTGACGTTCCCAGACAACGAGCAGAACGAGACATAGTGAGAGAACGTGTTATAGTTGGAAAAGGTGGAGGTTTCGTGGCGTGAATAGCTCAACACCATTCGCCGCAACGACGGAAGGAAAAAATATGTCTGTCACGTGGCAGTTACTAACTTAGGGCAGGCACGTAAGGAATGATCACTTCTCTCTTTGTGGTCCGTAGATCTTCTTTACGTTCAACAACACATTTCCTTCTAGCCTCGAGAATCACCTCGGATAATTCACGTCTTTGGGCGTTTTTAGCTCAATAGGTCGCCGCAAATTTCTGACACAAATTTGTTTGGAATATGCAACTTTAGCAGCAGCGCATATGGATTGCTACAGACAAGCGTGCTGTGAGTGGATTGACGGTCATGCCCTTTATCTAACAAGATCATGCATTAACGACATCGTTGTGTTCATTTATTTCGCATGCTATTTCTGTCCACAGTATCGGCGGTCCGGGACCCAACGCCTAGGACTGGAGCGCTTGTCAATGGCAGGCTTAGAAATATGGAGTACTTTGTAGCGCAGAAAATAATGCAAAGGCCCCTCAGAAAGATCCCTCTTTCTTTTGGTAATGTGCAATGAGGTACGATCGTTCGCACCATGGCTTCGCGAACCATTTCAGGGAACACGGCGAACGCGGACGGGAAGGGCACACACTATACACCCACAGCCCTTGCCTGATATGTACCGAACCTCAATGATGTTTTCCCTTCACATATTGAGTCAGAAGTCTATTGACCGCGAGGTATGACCCCAGGGGCAATCCTGTAAACGCTTACTCTCCTGCCTTCCTCCAGTTTAAATCCTCGGTTACGGAAATGCATAAAAGAACATCGGTCGAACGGGACTTTCCAATCCTTACGGCCCTCCACCTACCTCTCTCCGATCTCTCATTTATTTCCTCTACAACAAGCCTATCATGTCGAGTCCGACCGTGACACTCTCGCCTGCGTCTGGGACGTTCCCATTCCCCGTCAAGAGGATATCGCTACCTTCGGGCACTTAAATCATCCTCGGCTCGATAGAGTCTACCTGTGGATGGCGCGTTCCATGCTCTTCCAATGGGTGGTTCCCTCCGAAAGACACAGAAGACAACGCAATCCCCAGCGTATCGCCCCTGCCTTTGAGCTCATCCCACGCCGAGATTTGGCAAGACGGTGGAAAGGTCAGTGCTTGATAAAATATCCGTAAATATGTGGCTCATGTGATGTATGTAGATTTACATTCGCGACCTAGAATCTGCCTTCGGGACATTTGTGAACGGCCTGAGAATCTCGAAAGGTACCGTTCTGAAAACAGGCGACACTATTGTGGGGATCCCCTTTTCCTTTCTCTTTTAATCAGTCGCTCATATGTCTTCTAATCAGAGCCTTGGATCCCGTATTGCACGGAATGACAAGACTCCGGCGTACATTACTGAGTTCCACCTTTGTCCTGTGATCGCCCAAGTCTCGCTGGCGGGCGTATCGGCGTAAATGCGTCCCCCCATTCTCTTCGAGCTGTCTCCCTTCTCCCAAGACCCCGTATCCGACATAGATATTCGACACGGAAGGCCGTGCCTCATGCATGTATAATTAAAACCTCGCGACCATGTAGCCAGTGATCTTATAGACTAGTTTTCATTTTTCCGTCCCCGTTCATCCCAATTTAATCATATTAAGACTGCGGGCAATCAGAGGCAATCGCCTCGCTGGTGGAAGATCAGAAATAATGATCGACCGCACGGCACGTATTCCTGGAACCACCACCCTCCACCGCCGCAGGTCTTTCCGCTGATGCATGGCATACATACTTGGATCAAATCTAAGCGATGATCTTGAAATCTCATTGGAGGTGAGGACCCAAACTGTGTCACGTAAATCGCGTAATCGTTGAATCAAAAAGCCTCCTTGTGGGGCATCTGACCGGGCATCCGAGAGTGTCAATTGTCATTGTCAAAGTCCGAAAGCTGGGGATTGGTTTCCGTCATCGGAACGCTTCATCGTTCTTTCAAGTTACTATTTATAAACCACTGATAGTGCACATCAGTACGCTGATACATGGATAGGTGGCCAATATGCACAACTTAACTCGAATCTAGTTGTTTTACTACAGCAATAATTCACAAATTATCAGCATTCCTTGCGCCACTGGAAAGAGTTTCGATCTCCATGCGTATTTCACTCCATATACTAGGGCTTACTCCTATTGCAGGGTCATTCCTTAGACTGGTCTGCCCTGGCCTCGCCGGTCAATGGGATTGGAAATTGCGCTGTCTTTGAAATTTGAGGGTACACAAGCAGGTTAGGTAGCTTGCGATCTTCCATACCCAATTGAGTTGACCACATTCGACAAGCACCGCCGGGTCAACACACGCTCAAGAAAGACCCAAGCAAAAAATTATTCTGACTGCACGAGAGGATCAACGTGCATTTCTAACGGCCCCCAGGTCAACCCCAGGTGACTAGGTACTTGGCTAAAGCCTCGGATCTCAGAGAGCGATGATCGATAATATTAAATAACTCCCATGGAACTTTGCCAAGCTTGGGCAATTGTGTCAGTCAGTGAATCAGAAAAAACTTCAGGAAACTCAGGTTCTCGTGCGTATATGTAACGCCGTATTTGGGACGTTACCTTAAGATCGCATTGACACACTGGACAGACTGCAGAGCGGAGAGTACGCTGAGGAAGAAGTCCTGGCCTGCGTGGACGTCTGTGGGCGCCATGGGGCGTTCCGAGAGCGAATAAATCCACGTTATCGACGATAGGGTTGAGCAAATGGAGTTGATACACCAAACGAACCCACGATGTCCCGCCTGAACGCTTCAGCGTTCACTAAAAAGTTCAGGATACGTATATAAATGAATGCATTACGTCCTTGTCTTACTGTAAATATCATATACCATAGAGCGGTACAGTCGAATCCCCCTTGCGTGGTCGTTGGTGATTGAAGAGTTCCCGGGGAGATTAGATTAGATAGCACTCCGTGAGAAAGGCAGCATGCACGTGACCTTTTACAACTATAAATTCGGAAATTTTATACCTGGATCCTTACTCATTTCCTGGATTCGCATTTATTGTCCTCCTGCATATTCATTCGTCTTCATGCAGGAGTCTACAGCTTGTCCTAGAACGAAACTGGGGGTCTCAGCTGGAGCGGACTTTAGTCCTGAAAGGCAGTCGATTTGTTCGATTTGAGGTCGTGTTCCTTACCAGAGATTCTACATTTTAGTCCGTCGTTTTTCTTTCTTGTACTTCTCAGTTGTCCATAGAGTAAATGGGATACTTTTTTTTTCGAGTTCAATGTCCCCCGCCAGGTCATTGAAGAATCTGTCAGGTCTTCCCAGCCTGTGTAAAAATCTAGCTGTGTTGCACAGCCCTGCCGCAGACAATTGAACACCTTTTAAACGATCGAATTATCGTCGCTTCCGACTCTGTTCCCCCTCTTCCTTACCAGCCATGGTGTCGGTGCTTCCCTACGACATCTGGTGTTATATCGCCTCATTCATACCCAAAGCGACCCTGGTCAAGCTTTACGCCGTCAACTCAGTATTTTTCCACCTGGCTATGAAAGAGATTTATAGGGAAGTCAACATATATCACACTGGCGAGGAACGGACCTTGAGATGTCTTCTCAACATGAGGTGCGATGGCTTGCAAATTAAAGTTGACGTTCATTTCATATCACGGTGGCCCATCGTGTTGGAACCCTCATCCTGCGCCCTCACCTTTTCGGAAACGCAGCTTCTAAATTTCCCTACTCATTGGGTGAATCCACATGGAAATTTTTACGACGTATGAACAAGACAGCGAAACCCTCAGATTTTGTCGCTTCCCGAATCCTCCTGCGCCACATTGCCCAAATGACCGAGGTCAAGTCGCTAACAATAGGTTGCTATCCTTCGGATGACGTGGAAGGCTTCAAAGCTGCAGCGTCTTTCGTCCACACCGCCTGGTCGTCGCTGCGCTCGCGATTGCGAATTCTCAACCTCGCAATACCGTTGGAAGCGTATTCAATTTCCAAGATATTTCCACCAGGTCTTGTGTTAGAGTCGCTTGAAGAACTCACGATCGTCTTACGGAAAGCGTACAACAATACAGATGACGGAGAAATCATCGCCTCGATTATACCTTTTATCAACCGGCAACATAAATCTCTAACTAGTCTCACGATTGACATCCCGGAGGCCAAAGTCGACCCATCACCTCTCTTCAATGCTCTTCAACGGTTTCCCGACATGAAAAAATTATCCATAGTGCACCCTGTTGACCGCCTGCAACCCGCTGATCGCACAGGAATTGACGTTTTCCTGGAGAAGCACGCCCAGCAATTGGAAGAATTCAAAATTCGCTTCTATGTCACTGATTCCCTTCCCATCCCCAGCGAATTTTTCTCGCATCCCATATTCAAGATTTCCCTGCCTCGCTTGACTTGCCTTGATCTTGGCCTATTTCAGTGGCCAAAATTATCCCAACCAGATGTCACCGATGGCATCGTCCGATACGTAGGTCGCATGTGTCGCCCGCTCACGCGATTAGCGATTCGAGACTGTGTTCTCGCGTACCCTCAAGTGGTGTCCCTGTTCTCTGTCATCAGTTCCGAAGCTTCCAAGCTTCGAAGTTTGGAGATGCACGTTTACTTCCTGAGTTGTTCCTTACTGGATTTACTCAGCCAGCAACTGCCGAAGCTGTATCATCTGGAGCTGCGGTTTGACTCGCTGATGAGTCAGGAAGATGGGACTTGGATCGCCAATTATTATTGGAATGGTTATGATGTACGTTCATGGCCAACTTGCCTTTTTTCGTTTTGCGGTGGAAATGCGTTGGATGTTGACCGACCCCCCTTTCTTGTTATCTCAGAACCAAGCATCAGCTTTCGTTCGGGATATGGCAGATCGAAAATACCCCGACTGGGCGCTTCGTCATTTCACGGTACGGCCGTTATATTATTGTTCCGGGAGATGGGACGAATCTCGACAAGTTTTGGCATCGGCGCTTCCAGCAGTGATCTCTTTCAATGGGCTGTCGGGGGACGAATTCGTGGATATACCGGATTACACCAAATCCCTGGCGTGATTGTGTCTTTCATTATTATAGTATTTTGTCCCTTTTCATGAGTATACCCTCAAGTCTGGGTTCCTCCCTTTACTATCCAGCCCTGGCGCCTCGGCCTGGAAACTCTATTTTATTTCCTACCTTTGCATCACAAATCGCTGCGAAAACTCGACGAACTCGCCTGTCCAGTGACCTTTTCAATTTCCCCTTGTGCCCTAGTCGCTCCACTAAAGTTGCGGGATTATCATCCGAAATATGTTTTTCCAAATTGTACTATGAGAGCAATACTGTACATATATATTAGCAGCACTAAGGTAGAAAGAAAGAAACCAAGGTAAATTAGTCAATGATCTAGGCTATCGGTAAGTCGACGAAAAGCTCCTCAGTCCCTACGAACTATCGTCCTCCGTAAGGTCAATCACAGGTCCGAGAATGATCGGGGAACTCTTTCGCTTTTTACCAGCCATCGGGCGCGAAGGCGCAGCGGGTAGAGTCTGCCCTGCATTGTTGGACGTCGAGGACGATGATGCCGCTGCTTGGGGAAATCGACTGTTCGCCGTCGTCCCTGTTTTTGGAGGAATGGTGGTTGCAGCAGCACTAACGGTGGCCCGAGGAGCAGGAGCTGCGTGAGTTCCTGGAGCGACCTGGCTGGATCTGGTTGCGCCTTGAACTGCGGGAGTCGCTATCCCCGATGCAAAAGCCCTCACCCCACTCAAAGCTTGAATTACATCAGGATATCGCGGGCCCATGATCCTAGAGATAATGTCGTCTGTGCCAATGGAAGCTAAAAACGCCTTTGCGTTCTTCTGCCTCGCATTCCAAGACACAGCGAGTACGACCTCCGGACGCTTCGTGACCATCAACCCATGAGGGCTACCCGATCGAATCGTCTGAAATGTGCACAAATCCCTTGCGGACAATAGCCTGGTTTCCAGGTGTTGTCGACGGTTCTGAACCAGTCGAAAGGTTACCGAGTTGGTGGTTGAGTCGAGCATGAAATTATCGAGGGGCCGACAATCCATACATCCACACCCGATTTTCCGTACTAATTGGCAATTGAAAGTCCCTCGCACTCCAAGGACGTCTTTCAAATAAGTGGCCACGATCACTTGCATGAGATCGATGAATGGCGGACTACAGAGGTCCTGGTTAAGTTTCGTCAAAAGCGTGCGCAGGCGAGGTATGAGTGGAGAATAGAGCGTGGTGACTTTGTTTACCGACGTCTCGGGGCTCCTGAGGATGTCCGCAAAAAGTGTTCGACAGACGTCCATCTGTCCACCGTGGATGGCAAGTTCGACGATTTCCATTATTCGGTTGATTTTGACCGTGTACGATTGCGCCTGTGCGTTCGTGTTCTGACCGTGGTAATAGAAATGGGATGGCGCCATGTAAGGTACGACGGCGTCCGACCACTGCAGAGCGGCAATTTCGAGGCACTCTTTGATCAAGTCATCGATAATTTTACCTGCATCAACAGCAGACGTGGTATTCTGAGGGCCGGGCCCAGGTACGTCGGCGGTACCGTCCGTAGCAGCTTGCGGCGCAGGAGCGGCAGCTTTGGCTTCGCGTTCCAAAATGGCTGCTTTGCCGTCCTTCAAGGAGCTGCGCAACGCAAGCCAGAAAGAGTAGCTGCCCGCCTTGGTGGGTAGGTTCGGCTTCATCCTATATTGAAAACGCATTTGGTCAAAAGGATTAGGTATTTTGGAAAAAAAGAAAACGCACACTCGAATAAATGCCTGAAGTCCCGCCACTCGAATGATGGCTAAAATCGTCGGGATGTCGTTGATGTCCGCAGCCTTGTATCCAGATAATACCTTATCAGATTCTTTCCTACACCACGCACGCACCGCAGGTATCTCATCACCTGTGGCCCTTGAAGGAAGACTGTAGATGAAATTCATTCGTTCAGGAAGCTTCGTTGAGCGAGCCAAAATTTCCTCAAAGCTGCTCAAATGATCCATCAGAATGCATCCCAAAAGAATTCCGCAAGTTAATTCACCTAACAGAGACCGCCTCGAACGAGAAGATTTTCCATGCATTAAGAAGAAGGTCCTGAGGCACGCCGACGAACGAGCACGAACTCGACTTCATGAGGCCCTTCCACATCTCTAGGTCTTTCCATTTCAAAGCATACTCCAGGAGCGTCTTGATATGCTGTGGTGTTAAAGAGCGCATTTTTTGGAGAAGGCGACTGGCCCAAAGACGGTCTTCCGCGGTGGGAGGAATTGTGCATGAGTTCTTCAGCTTCCGGTAGGCGTATAGGATCCCCTCGACGTGATAGCAGATATCATCAGCGTCGTCCTGGTGCATGAGTACCAGGACTGTTCGTCGATACCCTGTGAATTTGATTAGATAGATTTTCATGTAGATATAAACTATCCTCACAATAATCTAACTGGCCCGCTCCGTGAATCGCAAAGGGCATGAGCATGGGCTAGAAATGACCTGAGGTAGTATCTTACATTACCCATGTATCCCTCGTAGTCCGTATCGTCTGGATCTTCATCTTCGAATGGATCCTTCGGAATTATACAATCATCATCAAGGTCTATTTTCCCCACAGAAAGCAACGGAACGCCATCCAAATCCACCAGGCCCTTTATCTTGGTACTCTTCTCGATGACCTCCAGCATTCCGGGCGTCTCCTTGTCATCTTCGTCCTCTGAGTCATCCCAACGTCCGCGGTTATAATACCCACCTCCGTCATCGTCCGCACATCCAGACACGTTATGCTCGAGACTCCCAAGACCGAGCATAAACCCAAGCTCCTCTGCAATGGGGCGCAGCAATGCCACTCGCTGGGCGTCCGCGCCTTTGAGGCTCCTTCGCCCATGTGCGAGTTCGTGCGTGCTGTATTCGTGGTCAAGGAGGTAGGCCACCAGCCGCTGCCCGGACTCGCTGTCGTATTTATCCGCCTGCCATTTCCTCAGAATGCGGCGGAGCGATTCGGCGGAACTGCTCGTGTCGGGTAAACTGGGAACAGGAACGTTGGGAGGCGCGACGTGGATGAGGTTGTAGGAAAGCGCGAGGCGGTAGCCAGAAGTTACTGGTTTTACTTCGTGTCTGACGTCGGTATACCAGGCGAGAATGGAGGTGGCGTGCAAAGAGTCTTCTGAAAAGTCGATGGTTCTGCTTGTCGAGGCGTGTGAGACGACAACTTGGCCACCGGTGTACGCTGAGGGAAGGAGGACGACAACAGTCGCGAACATGCCATCGGCCTTCTGCGTGCTAAGAACAACGTCAGCATGGGAGAATTCATTTGAATCAGGATGGCGTACTCCTGATGTGGCAAGAAGCTGCAAATTTTGTAAATTACCTTGGTCAATAAAAGGAGAAAGATAATTGACGCACTGTGAACCACGCTCATATAGAAGCAACTTATAGAGCTCCATCCTCGGGGGGTTATTCCCCGTCGAAACACCCAACGATTTGCAAACCTCCGTGCATACTGTGTTTTTGATGAATGCTTCCCATCGCGGGTGGGTAAAGGACAACCGCGCCGGCTCTATTTCCCAAGTGTCGCGGACATCCTTGTCCACGACAGTACGCTCGCCATGGCCAAAAGGCGCCAGGTTCGAACAGGAAATGATGGCTCTAGCGTCACGTTCACTGAGCGGCAGTCCGACAACACCCAGGCCAGCGATATAGAGACATGGATTAGGGGCAGTTGTGAGGAGGGAGGAGTGGTAATACGATCCCTGGAATGAGAGTTCCCTGTCTCTGAGAACGTCCAGGAGCTCTTCCTAGAAATAAGATGTTTTATAAGTATGTGCTGCTCAAACATAGAATGTAGAATATACCTGAAGATCGCCGCCCTCTGAGAGCTCAGATGACATATCTTCATCGTCGTCATCTTTCTCTGCATCATCGTCAGCTTCATTTTCTTCCCCCGTGGCCTGGTTATGAAGGATGTTGTTAAACGCCATTTTGTTTGACATCTCTGCATTTTCATCGAATGCGTCCCTCGAGATGGGTCCTTGAGTCGAATTTGACGCGTCGATATTGAGTACTGAGGCGATTCCGGGCGTTTCACTTGAAATCGTGGTGTTTTGAACAGATACATCGATATTTTCTTCCGCGGCTGCGCCGTGGTTTCCTAGCGCCGAAGTTCGCTCTGTCGCTGCCTGTATGACAGAATTTTCCGAAATAGGAATTGTAGCATGCCCCACGGTGTCATCCGAGCGCGGTGGGGTTTCGTGGAGATTCATCGGCTTTGGTTCTTCCTCCGCACTCGGTTGCACCTGAGATTCCGCGTCCACCATATCTGTGTCATTGTCGACGAGGAGCTGGGAGACCAAGTCCTCTTCGGCGTATTCTTTCGGGGGATCTTGGTGTACCGCTGGCTCTGAAACAGTGGGTAAACTCGACATCTCAGAATCTCCTCCTTCCATTGGTAAAAGTTGGGATGTGATAGACGCTTCACTCTCTGAGGCAATGAGAGGACGCGATACGGTTGCAGGGGGTTCCATTCGTGGCTTTGAACAGGAAGAAATCAAGTAGAAATTGGGAGACCGTGACGCGTCTAGGCGCGATGTAACACCACGTGACCGTTTCGGACGCGTCTTAATTAAACACCGCGCATCGATGATGTGACTTACAGTGGGTTCCCTGGAGAGCAATTCCTCTTGTCACATGGAAAATATAGGCACTAATCAATTATCAATGTGGGCACCGGTGGTCCAAGTATGTTCCTACCACAATTCAAAGGAAAGATTACATAAAGAGAACAGGGTTTTCAGGAAGAAATGCAAGTAAATGCTGTGTAACTGAGGTTGGAGACCATGTGGAAGACACTCAGAGAGATCTTTTTTATAGAAATATAAGTTTCATGATCATAATTATTTGACTACAAGAGTTCTTAGCGAATCTGTGTACTGCTGCCCGAATTTACATCGCGCCTTCACTCTTCGAGATGACATACCTGGAAATCATGTAGAAGTTAGCTCGGGATGCCACAGCCGCTGAACATAAGTACTCACCACGCATGAATTACGCCCGGTATCCAACCCAGGATCGTCAAACATATATTTATCCAAAAATCTGCAGAGGAAAATGTTACGGTTAAGGAGGTTGCGTGGTTGGGTGATAAGGGCGATGGGCGTACCTGCTTTTATTCCATGCTTGAAGAAGACTGCCGCTGGTGGGATTATACTGTAGTTGCGGTATTACTACGCAGTGGTTATTGATGATGGGAAGGGGCGCACATTGCGAGGAAGTACAACACGACATTCCCAGTTGAAGATACCTTGGCCATCTCTTTTCAAAATTCTTGTCAGCGGCAGGGGGTTGCGGTGCGGGGGGAATTGTTATTGTTGGAAGGTGATTGTATGTTGTTGGAAAATGGGCAGTTGATAATAAATGCTCTCTTTCGATGACGAGAATGAGAATGATGTATTAGATGAAGGCATGCTCCACAAGTATATCCCAATCACAAGGTCATGGGCGGAGATAGAGACCATTATGATAAGGCTATATTAAGCCTCCCTATTTAATCCATTGTCCACTTATTTAACCTGCAGTGGAATCTCCAAGGAATCCCCTCGGTATTGGCGCAGAGGAATAGGGGCCTTTGGTAAACCGGCCCGGATATTGGCACGTGGAAAGTTTGACCAGTTGAAACTTCACCTTGAACTTGCACATTCCGGTGTTATCTATATTTCCTCGTAGGCCTAATTTTCAACATAGGAATGCCATAGACTCAGTTATCGAATCATAGCTCTTTCTAGCTAGAGCACAAGGCAACGAACTCACGAACCTTTTACGACTGATATACGATTCCATGGCGAGTCCGACCACAAACTCCCCAAATTCGCGAGCTCTTGTCGCATTTCCATTCCAGGTTCGACTGGAACGCAACGCCAGCTCAAGGTCTACCCTTGTGTCCCCGCTCGTTGTCGGAGAAGAGACAGAACAATGGCAACCTATCTTGCATTCATCGAACCAGGTTGTCCTATACAACCCCCGTTCGCATGCACTCTCTATCACAACTGCTGCGGAGAGCAATACACCGGGCGTGGTTGTGGCGAGGCGAAGGGAGGATGTCCACCCCAGCAGGGTGATCGCCGAAGCCTGTCCATACTGTGGGCAAGGCCTGCCACCAGGGTTTGATGGCTATGGGACCCACGAACATCGCGCGCAGGATGATGATGAAGACGACGAAGGACGCTGGGAGGACTTTGTCGATGAAAGTCCGAGTGACGGAGAGTTCTCCGCGGATCCGGCATATCACTCCCGGGCATCGAATTATTTTCGCCTGCTGGAGATCTCGAATGTTTCGAGCTCGAGGAGGGCAAGTCCCAGCCCCGGTGGGTATGAGCGTGAGCGAAGATGGTCAAGGAGTCGGAGCAGAACGCGCAGTCGAGGAAGGAGTCGAACACGAACACGAACACCTGATGCCAGCCGAAGCACAACAAGCGCGTTTCCAGCAGAAAAAATGGCGGAGGGATATTTTAAAACATTTTTCCAGGAAGAATTCAAACTTGGAATGGGTGCAAATGGGTCGGTGTTTCTCTGTCAGGTTAGTCTCCGTCACTTCGAATTATCTTGGTTTCGACTCATGATGTACAGCACGTTCTGGATGGAAACCCCCTCGGTCACTTTGCAGTGAAGAAAATTGCAGTGGGCGAGTCGCATTCGTATTTGCTCAAGATACTGCGCGAAGTGAGGTTACTAGAGCGGTTGCACCATCCCAATATCGTCACCTATCAGTACGTCTCATCTCTCACGGACAAGGCTGGTGCTTAATCACTACTAGTCATGCGTGGTTAGAAACTGCCCAATTCTCTTCCTTCGGTCCCAAGGTGCCGACTCTGCAGTATGTAATGATTGATATTTTAACAATTCTGCATTCTCGTCTCGCTTCGCCCGCCTAGTGTCCTCATGCAGTGGGCAGAGGGTGGCAGGTAAAACCAGATTCCCCATTATCCGTCTGGGTCCTCAAGGTTTTCTTTACTACAGCCTCGACGACTTTATAGACATCCGCCTAGGCCGCAAAACTGCCCACATCCACATGCACCGCGTGTCATCCACTTTGTCTTCTGCACCCTCATCACCTGCGTCGTCCACTAAAGATCTTCCCGATCAACCAACCACCCCCACCCTAATCTCAGGAAAGGGTAAAGGCCCTCAATTCGCCGCTGAGACGCAACCACCGCACGAAAGCTCAGCAGCGGAAGGGGATCCACATTCACGCTCTGCGCGGATACGTGCCTTCCGTGCGTACCAACGTGCACCTCCAGAGGAGAAGGAAAGGATGAGGAGGGAGATGGAGGAGGCGGCAGGTTCTTCAGCATCGGGGGCGCCGAGGACTGAGTGGACGCCTGTACATCTGCTCAGCGCGGAAGAAGTCAAGAGTCTGTTTCGGGACGTTGTCGAGGGGCTATCATTCTTGGTAATTATTACCTTCCGCTTTCTTTATAATTTGCACGGTAACAACGAACGTTGGATATAGCATGATAAGTCGATATTGCACCTCGACCTCAAGCCCGGAAATGTTCTTCTGACTTGGGACGAAGGGAAGTTGATGTAAAGTCCTTTTTCATTGAATAAAAAGCAACAATATCTAATTCACGACGATACAGTCCTCGCGCAATGCTCTCGGATTTTGGAACGTCGCGCGACATGATCAACTCAACCCGCGTTGCACGATCCGGGAACACTGGAACGTGAGTGCTCCATATCAATCTTTATTTTCTCCTCTGAAACAACAACGAATTAACAGCCTTGAATATACCGCACCCGAAACGCTGCCCTCCCCGGAAACGGGCCTTTTGCAGCAAATCGGCTCCAAGGCAGATATGTGGAGTCTTGGGATGATACTGCACAAACTATTGTTTTTCAAATTGCCCTACCGGTATGTGCTCACTTTCGAAAATTGCGAGAAGCAGCTCTGATTTGGCTTCAGCTATGCTGCAGCGGGAGATGCAAATGGTGAACCGATAAGTAGGAACGAAGAGGGTGAGAAGTTGGAGAGGCTCGAGAAAGAGGTGTTGAACTATCCTGGGTATGTCAACAATCTATCTGGAGTTAGTTAGGTGGTACTCTCTAACTCGTTTTCCATGATAGCTTCAAGTCAACACCCGACTTGGTGGCGGGCTTCGAAACGAGGCGCCTTCCCAGGGCCTTCCTTGTGCTCCTCGAGAATCTGCTCCACAAATCCCCTGCAGGGAGGCCAAGCTCGGAGCGGGTAAGCACTGCGATTCGGGAAGGGAAGGTAAGAGCCTAGCATATATTTTCTACCTTGCAGCCTTTGCTGAATATACATTCATCTGTAGCTCGATCCTCTGGCAGCGAGACCGGCTCAAAACCTACCGCTTTCGCGTTTATGGACGAACGCATCTGAAGGTTCCACAGTCGCGACGTCACCAGCAGGAGGTGCAACAGTTGACGGGACCGTCCCTCCCGAGCAAAGCCGACTCCTTGCACTCCCATCTCCAACCGAAATCCTTGGTCCGGATGAAAGGAGCTGGCGGGCGTGGGCGAGCTGGAAGCTCTGGACGCGATTCATCATGGAGACTGTTATCGGGGTTTCGGACAGTGAACACCGGCGGAGGCGGAAGAAACGCCGTCAATCACGAACGTTCAATGCTAACGCTAATCGCTTTGTGCGAAGGGGGATGGGAATGAGGATCGTGCGCTCTGCGTTGCTTGTGGCGAAAGTGCTCACGATACCGAGGCTATGTCTTGATCCGACGACGCGTCCGCGACCGGTGGTTGCTGCTCTCCTCCTTGCGGTGGCGGTTGTGGATTCGGTAATTGACCACGATGGGGTCGTCGGGGTAGGGCATGAGAGGGAGGAAAGGGGAAGGGAAAGGAGTACGACGCGGAGACGGTGGATGAGCTGCATTGGAAGAAGGATGGGTAGTGTGTGGATTACGGTTGGGCTGGCGCTGTTCCATGTCGGTGTGTTGGGTCTCAGCGGTGCGCTCTCTGGTAGTGCGCCATGGGACTGGTGGGGACAGCTTTGCTGTATTCCGATGGATGGCGGATATCTGTTGGTATCTACGCCGGTTTGAACAAGTAATCCGATTCTGCGGACCTTGGGATCGTTTCCCTTGTTGCATCTGGAGCGTGCAGAATATTTCTGTGCATGTGCAACAAGAACAGGCACGTCGGTGATTAATAGTTTATTTTACCTGGGTGTTTACGCATACTATTTTTCCTCGGGTCCGCCTGAAGTTGGCAACAATTTGTACTTGGAATCAGATCATGGCTCTGTAGCTCAGTGAATGTCGATAAATACATGGGGATTTGGGGGATTGGTACAACAATTAATAGTACATGGTAGTAATCATAAGATGAAAAACATAAACCATAATGTGCAACTACATAGGTCGTTACGTTGAAGTCATAATGGCTGACGTCAAGCCGGGATCCTGGATATTTCGTTAAAGTCATGAGTTAGTGCCAGATTTAAATAATGGGGGGATTTAAATGCGAGGTTCGCGTGGAGTATTGGAGTATCTGTGTCATAGGTGGGTTGCGTTCGATCGCATGATTGGCGTAACACACTTGACCGCCTTTTGACGGGATAAATAATACGGGGGGGAATCTGGAAACATCGTCATACTCGTTGTACAACAGGAGAGAGACATCCCACCAAGGCGCGTATCCAAGTCCCAGCGCGCCGCAGGCCGGAGAAAAAAAAATAGCGAAGCAGATTCATTCACTGTCGCGAAGCGCGGGCCCACTTTGCCATATTCTCGGAGAGACCGCTGGATCCCGAGCGATGATGCGAATGGCCTGGTCCGGGAGTCGGGATGGGGACCGGGGCGGGAAAGGGTACCACATGCTGGGTAGCTGAAAGCGTTCTTGGCCGCCCATGGGGGGGCTACGCTCCATGGCCGGGCAGGCGGGAGGGATTGTGCGAACCCGACGGGCTTCGTGGATGACGGTCGAGCGGGTACTTGGGCAGGCTTGGTGGAGGATGGTCTGGCAGCCTGTGGGCTCGTTCTCCAGTTGTTCAAGTTTTTCTCCCAAATTGATGCCGAGTTGTACTGAGGAGTTGACTTGGGCACGCCGTTTGATAAACTAGAAGGGGTGACGGGGGAAGTGGATGGATTGGGATTGGGAGCACCGGACCACCTGCCGCTGTCTGAGCTCACTGTCGCGCTGCGTTTGCGCTCCTCGGCGCGTCGACGCTTGATTTCCTCCTCACGCTGTCGGAATTGAGCCTGTTCATCCTCGCGCAGCCGGTAATTGGATTGTTGATGACCGAGCTTGAACGCCTCATCGCGCTTTCGGAATTGAGCTTGTTGCAGAAGTCGCGCTTGCTCTTCGACAATTCTCGCGTCGAGGAGGATGAAATCATCTTCCTGGAAGGGTTGGGGCTGATTCCGCTCGGCAAATTCTCCAGCCCTTGCTCTTCGCGCTCCGAGAGTTTCCTCGTCCCCGATAAGCTCTTCAGAGGCCTCCGAGTCGCCGCTGCTTTCTTCCTCTGAATCATCTCTACTCTCAGGCTCGTCCTCTTCACGAAGCACCTCTCTCTGTTTGTTGGACAAAGGTGATGGAGTTGGCTTGTATCGGCCATTGGGTATATCGCCTTGATTATCCTCTGAAATAATCTCAGTAGCAAATCTTCCAGACGGCGATTGGGATTTCGAGTGACGAGGTTGCTTGATGCTCGCCAGAATATCCTCTTGCTCCTCGTGTAAGACTCGCCCCCATCCTGGATCCATCGGAGCGCCTCCGGCCCAGCGTCGTTCGTTGCGCTCTCGGTCGAGGGCATCCCTGTACTGGTCATCGGCAATTTTGCGGATGTTCTTCATCGCTTTCTCATCTTCGAACTCGAGGTCCGATGGGCTTATTATTCCCCGCTTCAAATCTTCACGATTGGTATCCTTCGCAGCCTGCACCATTGATTGCAGCTCAGCCTCTATCTTCTTCCTCAGCTGCTCCTTCCATTCTTCATCTGGCTCAAACTCGGCCGCATCCGAAGAGCGTGACGGAGGTGTTGTTGATGGGGGCGAATGTCGAGATAAGGACGATTTCATGAGTTGAGCAAGCTTTAGTCGAAGCTTATTCTGCTCGCGTGCTATTTTGAGTTCTAGGCGATAACTTTCTTCCGCCAGATCTTGTATCCTTGCCATGGTTTGCTTGAATTCCAGCATGGGCAGTTCGGGATCAGAAAGGCCTAGAGAGGCCCTCTTCTGCTGTGCGGCGCGAATATTGTCTGCATCTTGAATCAATGAGGACAAGCTTCCTTGAACCTTCCGTTTTATCTGGCTTTTCGTATCAGAGTTGGGCTCGAAATCGTGGCCATCAGTTTGAGAGGATGATGAAGAGTCGGAAGGCGAAGACGAGGGTGCGCGGGGAGACGGAGATGGCATGTGCTCGGAGCCAGTTTCGTGAAAGAGGAAGAGAGAAGGGGGGAAATTAGGCGCCGATGGAAGAAGACTTTGCTCTAATCCTGGAGCTGCGATTTCAAAAGCTCAAAACCGCGGACTAGGCGCTGGCCATCATGCATCCCAGGATCAAACGGACCGCTATTCCCGATCACATGACCCCCCACTTTGAACTCTCCGTCTTCTTGCCATCTTCAGCAATCTTGAATCCTTTACTAAACGCGACAATATCTCGCAGTAGTGAAAAAATGGTCGCCAAAGATCTTGCATCGGCTTTGCAATTGCCTGATGATTGTGAAGATGAGGTGAATTTCCCATTAATTCTGGTCGCGATCTCATCTTTATATTATTGAAGGATGTTTCGTCTGCAATCATAGCCCTTTTGTCCTCTGCAGTCCACGATGCCAAACCCAGAAGTAGCCTTTCTGAGATATATGGACTCCTCACCAATCTATGCGCAACCTCGTACTTGGTATGTGCATCCCACATATCTGAAGATAGTCCTTTACATACCGCCCAGGATCCTTTGAACACGATTCCTCTGCTTCTACGTTGTAATGACCCTGCAGCACGAGATATCATCTCGCTTGTTGGGGAATGCGGCTCGGCCAAAGAAGTCGTGATGACAATCCAGGAGGCAGCCGAACGTCTGGAGCATTCACTCGAACGGGAAGAGGATGAGGATGAAACGGATGAGAAAGAGGGAACGTCGACATCGCCCATTGACCAACTCTTGATCTTGATTGATCTTTACGCATCTGGTGAGTCAGATCGTATTCTATTGTCGTGGGTTTCGTTCAGAGGCTGAAATGCAGCCATCCCGAGGATGAAGTTACGTCGCAAGACGGCTTCGGAAACTTTGAAACCCTTATTTGAGGAACTTGAAAGAATCATCGATCTTGCAAGCCAGAGATTTACTCGAGAAGAAGGCCGCTCAATTTTGGTCAGTGTGACCAGGCTGGCACAGGCCGCTGGCACTTGGGCAGAAGATGCGACCGCGACGGCTCCAGAAGATCTCGCGGCTTCCAAGGTGCGTCGCACTTATTTTCACTGCTTTAAATTTTAATCATCAAAACCCAGGTAATCTTGAAAAACCTCCTCAATCATTCTTTGATCTCGTGTGGACATTGTATCCACGGTGCTATTGCGCAACGTGTTTTGGAACAATCGTTTTCTCGCCTCTCCCAGCGTTCAGGTGCCGGTTCAGATTGGCAGAGTGGCGAAGAGGTTGTATTGGGGCTGTTCGTAAGTAATCTTCTAAATATTCTTCATTGCCTCACCGTATCATAGGAAGCCTACGTATCTTTGGGATATCAATCAAATGAGACCAAATACCCGGCTTCGCCCACTGACCTTGTCCTCTCAGCGTACCGACCTCGGGCGGACGTCGTACCTGAAGGGTTATTGTCCTTTCTCCTCCCTGTGATAATATCCTCGATCCAGTCGAACGCATTCCTAGACGAGAGTCTCGCTGTTCTAATTCGCACTCTCCATGTCATACGAACGACAGATTCAACGACCACACTCTCTCATGAAATCACACTGCCCCTCTGCGGTATCTTACCTTCCGTAGCCAGTGCTCATCCCGACCCAGTTGTTCGATACCAAACTTTTCGTGTTCTCTCCCTCCTTCTCGCATCTGGAAACCCTCAGTTACGTTTCCGACACCTTGTGGAATACACGCGGGATTCAGAATATCCCCAGATGCGTGTAGCCTCGGTCGGATTAGTGAAGGAGGCGTTGCTCCAAGCCTTTTCTCGTCCCGAGGCCAAAGACAATGTTTTCCTTAGTCCATTATTCCTGAGGACGTTTGGTCCTATACTATTCAGGCCGGACCCGCCCGATCTCCTTTCTTCAGCGTTGACGCTAAAGGACTTCCAGGAGACACATGAACCTGGGCGGTTGGTGGAATGTCTGTCGCTGTATTATGTCCTCTTGCAACGAGATGAGCGTAACCTGGTTGGTTGGATCGTTTTGCGTTTTTGTTGTTTTAAATTGTCCGCTTATTTTGCTTTGCTTTTTCTGGACAGACTGGCATTCGTGACAAGGATGTCGTGAAGTCGATCGAGGGCAATCTCTTGACTCCGCTGAGGAGTAATTTAGAGCGGTGGATGAGCGATCCGTCAGTAAGCCAGAGTACGCGGAATATCCTGTGGAAACCGTTGAATATGGATTGACATTACGGGATACAGGCCATTTGCACGGCATTACTCCGATTGTGTCCCTCAAGATAAGCTTGGAGAGAGTGGATGCAGCTCTAGCGGGTCTGAGGTCTACGTAAATGGTGATGATTCGATGCTGTAAGTCCTCGACGTGAACCGTCTACAACCAGCTGACACTTTGGACAGATTGTTTGATTTTTTTTGAAGCTGTATAATAAGCATTCCTTTGCTGAATACATACCCTGGAAGCCGAATCTTGTTGTGCTACTCTGCCATCCTTGGCATTCCGCGACAAAATCAGTGGGCCTATACCATGCGGTCCTCTATTACCTGACGTCCCGCGTCAGACGTGTGGTGCCTGAATGAATACATCCCAAGTTATTTGTCCTGCCAGTGTGGGTATTTGCTTTTACGGCTGTTGGCCTGGGGCCACGACCCTCAAGTGCATCCTCTCGGGGTCAGAAAGAGTTCTGCTGTGTACGATGCAAGATAGGACACTTTTAGATATTTATTCCCTGGACGTCTCCCACCGCGTACGTTCTGCTTTTCATCCTTCTCCACTTTCCCCCTCATTAATGGAGTGCCTCAAAGTTCATATGCAGCTCAAGTGATAAGAACGCGTCACAAACGACGATCACGTGTTGTTACCTGGCGCGTCGCATTTTCAAATTCAATTCGTTCATCCTGTACAGATTCCAGAAGCTAGGAATAAGTACCTTCGTGAAAACTCTCTCTTTTCCATAACTCAGTCGGCGCCTACAGCCTAAACTTCTCTAGCGGAAAGGTGGGGACTTGAAGACCCGGAGTTCAGTCCGACTGGTCATCAGCGCGAGATGACATTGCCAAGTCATTGTCAGCAGTTCCGATTCTCATGCCCTTGTTGAGGATTTCCTTCCAGGCGACGATGCTGAGCACACATTTCAACCCACGGAAGATCCAGACTTTGATCGGCCAATGTCGGACGGTCCTCTTGCTGGTGCTCGTGTAGGTGCGAACTCTACGTTACCTCCTGAAGATCTCGAAAACCCTGGAGATGTAGCAGAGTTGGAGGAGGAGAACGATGAAGATATGTTGTCGGAGCTCTCAGACGGCGTTGATTTTCAGGTATGCATCTAAGCCTTCATAATTACAACGAACTCAGGTTCTGTTGAATGACTGGCCTCCAGGATGACCTCTTCGACGCCCTCGAAGATGATGATTTATCGTTTCCCGGGAGCTTTGACCACTCTTCCCTTCTGACAACTGCTCCAAATCCTTGCCTTTCTGTCTCTGGGCTCGGAGGGATTGGCTTGCCCCTCAACGAGCACGAAGCCAAACGAATTATATCCTGTGCAACCCTTGCACCCTTCGGTCATGGAGAGCGCACCGTCGTAGATAAGGATGTCCGGGATACTTGGGAACTCGATCCGTCAAAGTTGTCATTTACTCATCCCCAATGGGAGATGTTCATAACAAATACGGTCTGTGCTCAAGTATGCGAGTCTCTCGGAGTTTCTGTGGGCGATAATCCGCCAAAAATGGAACTTTATAAGCTGCTTCTGTATGAAGAGGGATCCCAGTACGTCTTCTTTGCGTTTTGATTTCTCCTGGGTGCTGAAGCATTCGGTCTGTCTCCAGTTTTCTACCCCATCAAGAGTTGGTCTCCTTCTTCTGCCGTTGTCACTATGTATTGAACAATACTTTTTCTGTAGCACGCAAAAGGCTAACGGCATGTTTCCTCCCATACATCGACGCCAAGAACCATAGATTTCTCAGAAGACTCACTTCACGCCACGGCCGTTCTCGCATGGTATACCGATGTGAAGCACGAAGTCAAGCACGCCACATCTGGATACTGCCTCGCGCTCTCCTATAGGTAGCTTCTCCGGACGTTCCAATACCTTCCTTTCCGGACACGAGCTCCTCCGGGGCGTACCTTGAACGCGTTCTAAGAAAATGGCGAGACGGCAAATACGAGGAAGAATCAGACCGACGCCTAGTTGCATGCCTCCTCGATCATCAATACAGCACTGCAAATCTGAGGGAGGGCCTTATGGGCCTCAAAGGCGAGTCTCGAGCACAACGCGTGTGGCATGGCGGATGATGAAGGGTTTGGCTACTATAATCGTGGGCGGTGGGACGACGATGACGAATATGAAGGCTCTGGATCGAGGAAAGTCATCCCACAAATGGCGGAGGTCGGTTATGCAACCACCAAAATATTCGGTGTTGTGGACCTCAACGGTATTCCCCTCCTCCCAAAAGGAAAGATAAAGATCGGAGACGATTGTCTCATTCCAAAAGAACCCTTTGAGGATGTGGTACCAGACAAAAAAGACTACGAAGGTTATATGGGCAATGTGAGGCGTCGCATTTTTTTCAGTCCTACGATTAGAGCGACACTTATTTAGGGAGCCCTGTGCGTACGTTTTCTATGTGGGCTGGATCTATTATCGATGTTCTCCGACGATATAGGGTATCGACGAACTGCATTGATACTCATGTACGAGGACGACGTTGACGACATGCGTTACGATGCTGAAGCATCTGCCTTCGAAAAGCTCGAAATATCCACTGCAAATTCTCCTACGTACCGCCGCCGACCGCATCTGGGACTCGTATTCTCGACCATCGCCAGGGCCTAAGCTCGGAGCAAGCGGTGACTCTGATGCGCTATTTCCTATCATGGAAAGATTTGGAACTGTGGAAGAGGCTCGTGAAGTCGAGCGCGTGTTCCTTGAACGCCGTACCCTTTGACCTTCTGCAGAAGGCGTGGAAGACGTTTTCATTTAAGGCCGTGCGTGTTTGGTGAGCTCAGTGCTAAAAATACTGCGCAATTTCTAACAATGTATCTTGAGAAGCTTTGAAGAGATATTGGCCCGGTCAAAAGGACTCCCTGAACGGATGTCGTTCATCCACAGTGTTCAAGCAATAGCCACGAGACCAGAAATATTTGCATGGTGCCAGAAGGAATCCGACAAAGTTCTTTCGGCCTATAACCCAAGCACGACTGCGGATATTCCGACCGTTCTATCAATCATCAATCAAGTTGGTCTAGTGGCTTTCATTCGATGGCAAGTAACACCCAGGCCTACTATTGTATGTGTTTACAAACGAAGAGGGTTTCTAGCGTGAAGCCGAACCTTTCGAAAATCAAACGCGCCTATTCCTTTTGGATGGCCTTCCGAAAAAGCCTTGAAGAACAATCGGGATTTCATTTTGGAGGCACAGGCCAAGATTCAATCTTTGATTCCCCCTCCTTTGCCTGTAATTGCGGAGGGTGAGGGTCCCTCTGTTGCACCACCTTTGACCAATGCCAGTCCTGCTGGCCAAATTCTCGACGATTTAATTCGAGATTGCCTCGCAGCTGCTGCCTCTCGATGGTCGGAAGCTGCTAATTGTTTCTACTATCGCCATACGACCCGAAATTCAAGCCAGGAAGACTTCACTGGCAAGGTCGCCGTTGCGTTGCAAATTATCGAGGAAGCGCTGGTCAGCGGGGAACTGAAATTTGTTGAACACTCTTCGTGAATATTTTGAAAAGCCCTGGTTCACCATATACCAAGGCCATTAGGTTCTACTCGCCCCTCATTCACTGAATGCGTACGCTTTTCACAAAGCTTAAGCAAGACATTTATACCTCCCCGTTCATCGAAGTCATGCAAGTATTCATCGGAACCTACCTACATGACGTCCTCGGAAACAGAGATACGACTTCAAAACACGTCCTGCGAAAGGTTGGCTGTGGATGTGTTGATTGTAATCCCCTCGATGCGTTTATCCTCGACCCAAAATCCTCGACGATAACTTTTCGCGTGAATCAAAAATGGCGAAAGCACCTACAGTCGCGTCTGGAAGGGCGCGCTGGGGACTTGTGTACGTTCCAAACCGTCCATTCCGGTAGCCCCCTGGGACTGGAGGTCAAGAAGCGTCTTGAGGTCCTTCACGCGGTGTCTTGGTCGGCCAGGCAGAAGAGCGCGAAGGAGCTTTTGGAATTGATAGGCACTGATGCCGACATTGCCAGAGTCATGGGGGCACAATATGTCCAGGTAACTCGAGCCCTTAGTGGCGTGGAACCTTTGGCTCAGCCTCCGTTCCAGTGCTTGCTGAAGCATCGAGTAGTGCAAACCTTGAAGCAGAGGTAAAGAGCGTTCCAGGCCAGGTACATTCCCGGCCGGCAACCGCTGCCACCAGAGTACCCTCGAAAGTGGCAGGTCGTGGGATCCAAGAAACGACGCCGTCGTCCTTAACTATGCCTGCAAAAGCCCCTGCAACAGCTGTGCGAGCTGGACAAAAGCAAAGACTTCCCCAGTAATCCTTGGACCCGTGATTGATTTGACGGGCGAAGAGAGCTCATAAGTCATAATTAGTAGGGAATTTGTGTATCCTTCTCATGAGATCATACTATTACTAGATGATCTTCCCATGACCCCGGGTGATCCCGAGCGGAATCAATTCGATCAGTCATGTTTTCGAGCGATCTTCATCATTCAATGGACGGGCACGACTAGAACTCTTTCTTCTCACTAGCCTTCACTCCGATACCCATGTCCTCAAAATCACTCGAGGAAGGCTCGGAAAAACGGAAGCAGGTTTCCCGGGCTGAAGCGAAGGATGTCGATGAAACCCAAAGTCAGAATTGGTTGACAAGAAAATTGTTGACTTTGGGTGTCGAAGCGAGAGGTTTGGAGAACTTGCTCTGTGCAACGTGAAATCGAAGCCGATTTTTTGCTTTAGGGATTTCCCCGGTGCCTTTGGAAGATCGAGTTGGACGTCCATACAGCAAGATATTCTTCGTCTGGTTTTCTATGAACTTCAACATCCTTTCGTGAGTCATATTTTCAATCGAGATCCTCGATATAACTCATCAATTCCTACATTAAGTTTCTCTGCAGGGACCCTCGGGCCAGTTGCTTTCGGATTGGGTTTACGGGATACGTGCCTCACGATCCTATTTTTCAATCTCTTAATTTGCGCATTCCCTGCCTACTTGTTCGTCTCTTTCTACAAATTTTTTCGATGCGGTTTTTTATGTCGCCTTAAAGCACGACTTGGGGGCCTAAGCTAGGAATGCGCCAGATGATTATAACCCGATACTCTTTTGGGTCAGCCATTTTACATCTTTTTTCCAAGATAACGTTGATTGACGGACCCAAGGCAGATATTATGGGGTTATAATACCATGTATCATGAATCTTATAGGCATGATTGGATTTTCGATTCTAAATTGTATTTTGGGAGGACAGGCCCTCGCGAGTGTCTCGAGCGATAATCTCAGTTGGACGTGCGTTCCTTCTTTGCTAAAACCTCCATTTTATTTGCGCTACATGATATTCGGCAGTGTTGGAATCGTGGTCATTGCTGTGATATCACTATTGGTCTCTTTTTGCGGGTACAATGTCCTGAATTGGTGTGTTCTTTGAATGCTTGTCTACGACCGTTCCGAACTCATCCTTCAACAGGTACGAAAGACTGGCGTGGATTCCTGTCTTCATCACCTTTATCATTGCACTTGGAGTTGGAGGGAAGCATCTCTCGAATCCTTCCCCACCCACACCCGCAAGTCCCCAATCTATTTTGAGTTTCGCATCGACATTGGCGGGGTTCGCCATTACCTACTCTGGCCTTAGTTCTGATTTCACCAGCTATTTTAAGCCAAACGTTTCCAGGTATGACCATTCTCCGGTTTGATCCCTCCACGATCTGACTCATGGACGTCAGCTGGAGGTTGTTTTTTTCTGCTTATCTGGGGTTCTTGCTGCCAATAGTATGTCTTCGTTTACTAGTCCTCGGGAGTTTTCGCGAACTGAGCCCGATCTAGGTATGCATTCAGTGTCTTGGTGCAGCTGTTGTCGTTGTGACAGGTAATGTTCCTGACTGGGAAGCAGGGTATGAAGGAGGTGATGTTGGAGGGTTGCTTGAAGCGATGCTGCATCCCGTCGGCAATTTTGGAAAATTCCTTACAGTTCTGCTGAGCCTTTCCGTGGCGGCCAATATCGCTGCGACGTTTTATTCGATATCCATCAATATTCAGGTCTTCATTCCTGTCCTAATCGCAGTCCCGAGATATGTTTTTTCGATTGTCGCCACCGCAATGTAAGTTTGTTTTCTCTCGATCGATCCAAGTAAACCATTGCTCATTGTACTCGAAGTGTGGTTCCTCTTGCGATAGTTGGCGCACACAGGTTTTACGATACCCTCATCAACTTTCTCGGAATAATTGGCTATTGGGCGTCTGCCTACGTTGCCATCATCCTCATCGAACACTTATACTTTAGAAAGAATGACCCTTCCCATTATGATGAGAAGTCGTGGAATGTTCCTGCCAGACTCCCGACAGGAATCGCCGCGATAGCGGCAGGGTTGATGTCCTTTGCGGTAGTCATTCCCTCGATGGAGCAGGCCTGGTTCGCTGGACCCATCGCACGTTCTACGGGAGATATTGGATTTGAGGTTGCCTTCGCGGGTACTGCGATACTGTATTTCCCGTTCAGGTGGTTAGAAATTCGCTGTAGAGGTTTTATTTAGGAATAAACGTTCATGAGTTTATTGACTTTTTCCATCAGGAAAGGCCACGCAGGGCCACGCGCCGTTCAATTAAGGAACGGTCACCGTGATCTCGTGACGTGACCAAACGCGCCTACTTACCATTTCAACGTCGCGGTGATTTCTACTCAATTTCTACCATCATACTTATGGATACTGGAGTGGTACCAACTGCAGTTCGCCCTCCAAACGTGGGATCAGCAAGCGATGGGTTGATACTCCCTTCAGTTTTGCCGACGCCAGCCGATGATCTAAAGAAGGAAGACGAAGGCGGGGAAACGTTGGAAGCTCGAGAGGTCGTGTATGCTGATTTACGGGAAGGTGGTAACCTTCAGGTGCGTGTTTTACTATAATACACATATGACGGGAGGTCTTAATAAGTTTTGTAGGATGACGTTCTGGAAGCTTTTCGGAAAGAGGGTCTCTCGTTCGATGGCACTTTCTACCATTCATCATTGTTAACCACTCCGCCAAACCCATGCCTTGTGATCTCCGGATTGGGGCTTGTTGGCTTGCCCCTCAGCGAGCGCGACGCCAAAGCAATTATATCTTGTGCGGCTCTCGCGCCTTTCGGCCATGGAGAGCGCACAGTGGTTGATAAGGATGTCCGTGATACTTGGGAAGTCGAACCCTCTAAACTTTCGTTTTCAAACCCGGAGTGGGAAGAATTTTTAACGAAGACAGTGTGCCCTGAAGTTTGCAAGTCTCTGGGCGTTCCTGTGGGGGAGTGTCCTCCTAAGATGGAACTCTACAAACTGCTTCTGTATGAACAAGGCTCTCAGTACGTCCTCTACTTTCCATATACGTTCGGCGGTGCTCATTTATCTCGGTTTCTTAAAGTTTTCTACCCCATCAGGAGTCTGTCATTCCAATTACCTGGTAGGGGCTCCTATTGACTTTATTTTCTGTAGCACGCAGAAGGCAGATGGGATGTTTGCAACTGTCATCATCATTCTTCCTTCGCCTTATACTGGGGGCCAAGTCGTCGTCTCACATGCGGCAACAACTAAAACTCTAGACTTCTCGGAAAAGTCACTCCTATCCACTGCGGCCCTCGCATGGTACACTGACGTCAAGCACGAAGTCAAACCTATTGAGTCTGGGTACCGTTTCGCGCTCTCCTACAACCTCATTCACGTTGCGCCTCCCACTGTTCCGAGGCCTTGTCTTCCGGACACCAGCTCATCCGAGGCCCTCCTCGCGCAGGTTCTGAAGAAATGGCGAGCTAAGGAGTACGAGAAAGGGTCTGAATGCGATATTATCGCATACCTTCTGGACCACGAATACAGCGCCGCGAATTTGAAAGAAGGTCTTGATTCCCTCAAGGGCGTCGATGCCCACCGAGTTACATTGCTCGGTCCCATTGCAGAACAACTGGGATTCGTGGTTGGTCTCGCCAGTCTTTCGCACAAAGTATCTGGGTGCGCAGAAGATTATGGCCATGGATACAAGGGCCGTACCCCAGCGATGGTGGAAGTTATCAAGAAATCTACGAGCATATCTGGATTTGTGGATTTGACAGGCGCCTCTCTGCTTTCCGTGAAGAGCCTCAATCTGAGTGACAAATCTCTCATCCCAGGAAACCCCTTCGAGGATAAAAAGCCAGATGATGCGAAATATGCGGGATACATGGGAAACGTAGGTTCCTTCTGTTCATGTTCATTTTCTTCGTTATTGATGGAATTTTCCTTGATATAGGGGGCGGGCCAGCTCGACCACTGTGAGGCTTCTTGCCATTATTCAAATTTCATCGACTCATCAATCACATATAGGGTACCGACGAACAGTCGTTTTCCTCGTTGGTCGGAATGACGTCGATGATATCTGCTACAAGACAGAAGGAATACCTTATGCTTACAAAAAGCTGCAGGAATCGACCACAATCCCCCCGACAGCGACAGACCGCCTTTGGGCCACTCGCCTGCTCGAAAGATCCGGAGAATTGAAGCCGGATCATGTCACGACGTTATTTGAGTACTTTGTGCGTTGGAAAGACTTGGAGACGTGGAAAGTGCTCATGAAGTCCTCTTCATGTAAATTGAGTGTCATATCTCGTGAGCTTCTTCACAATGCCTGGCATGCGTTTTCTTTTGACGCCACCCGTGCGAGGTGAGTCAATCAGCAATCCCGGTTAATTGACAGGTCTAATGACGCAGACAAAGCTTCGAAATCATCCTCAAAAACTCGTATGACCTTCCTGCTCGATTAGAGTTCATCTATAGTCTGCCCTCCAGAGCAAACAGCGAAGATTTGCCAGTCGTCCGTGCGTGGTGCAATAATCAATCGCTCGAAATTATGTTGACCTTTTATACTGAGGGCTTTCATGGACCGGATGTCAAACATGTACCCGCTCTTTTGAAGGTCATTCAGATGGAAGGACCAGGCAATTCATGAAAATGTAAGTCAAATCACCCTTGCTTTGTCAGTGAGTGATTAGAATGTTTGCACCCCATCTTTAGTATGATGCCTACCATGTTGAAGTATCAGAGAGGCTCGTACTCGTTTTGGCTTGCGTTTTACCGAGCCGAGGTTGGGGAACGCAACGTCGAAGTTCCAGCTCCTGAAATAATGGACATAAGGAACGACAATTCGCGGACTGTTCTTAACGATTTGGCCAAGGAATGCCTCCATATCGCGGCTTCCCTATGGTCGGATTTCCATGGGAACCCTATGTGGGCAATTTTTGGCAGCATGCGTCGTTCTATATACGGCTCCTCGAATGAGGAGGAGCGGAAGGAGCCATTCGCCACCAGGATCGAGCGTATAATTCAGGTGCTGGAAGAACTCATCGTCAGCGGTGACACAACATTTTGTTGCACTCTCTTCGAGGATATTCTCAAGGCTGCCCAGCCTGAATCTATTGGGAAAACTATCGCCAACCTATACATCCCTCTTCTCCCTCCTCTATTCAAGCTTTTATCGAAATTAAATCAAGACATTTCCACTCCGCCCTTTGTCAACTTTCTGCAGGAAATCATTGCGATGTATTTGAAGAACGTTTTGGGAGACAAAGATCAACTGCACAACTGTCTTCTCCGCTCGATTTCCTGTGGAGAAAAATGCGCCGACTGTTGTCTGCTTGACGCATTTATCCTCGACCTTATCCTCGACCCTACCACGCAGGCTCTTCCGCCTGGGTTACTGCCTCGACGACAAGAGGCGTCAACAACACGTAGATCGCCGCGTCGAGTTCGCTCAAGATCTATGCTCCTCACAAATGGGCTACGTATCAGATGAATACTGTGTGAAGGTCACGAAGACTCCGAAAACCATTGAGGCATCACAATGGGAGACGAGGCTCCAGAATACCACTACCTTTTTGGCATTGATCGGCACAGATGATGTTATTGCCCAGGTTATGGGCTCGAGATACCAGGAAGTTACTCAAGCGATGAGTGGAGAAAAACCCTTCGGATCCGTTTCGGCGAAGCGGACAGGATCATCGAGGACTGCTCGGCCTAGGAAAAGGAGAAAAAATTAGTTTCACCATATCTCGATCTCCATTGACCTCCCTACTCGCTTTTGAAATTATTTTCTTTTGGACCTTCTGTAGGTTACTGGGAGAAGATATACACATTTATAATACATGTTACAACCTTGATTACTCTTATTTTTTTCATTTTTCAAGAGGTACTGATGAAAGCCGCGTTTGGATTCTTGTTCTTATCATCTTCGACATGCGCACTTACATTTGGTGGAAAACACGTCCCAAAGTCCTGCCCCGCCCAAGCGGGACACTGGAATATCGGGAATTCTGACCCTCTATGCGACGCTTGCAAGGACAAAGTCGTGCTTCAGGTATGCATGGGGTTTCGCCTCTTTGAAACCTCGTGATTTGGATAACGCCAAATCTTCCACGATCTCAGGTTCCTGCAAGAGAGCCGTTATGTAACAGAAATAAGTGGAAGCAGGCAAAAACCTTTACGATGATCAATGAAGCCTTCACCCCGAACACCGCATCAGAAGTAAGGTAAGGATCTCCTTTGAAAAAGAGGGCGGTCGTCAAGCTTTCATACCCTAGAGCATGGATCTGGACGTGCAGATGTGCAGGCCGAAATACGTGTCTGCCGAGTTTGGACATCATTCTGCCTACAGGACCATCATTGGGAATGGGATAGGACACGGGTCTGGAAGATGATGCATCAGAGGCCAGACGATACACAATGAGCGAAAAACAGAATGCGTACACCACCGCGCGGAAGGCATACGACCCATCTTCTGCTGTACGCAATCTTCCCCTGCAATCAGGTCCCACACGTTCATCATACTTAAAATGCATGGTTAGCGAGCATGATGACAGGCGAGCGCTAAGCCAGATATGTACCTGAGTATCGTAGAGGCCATGGCCATCCGTTTCCCAAGTGTCGATGACTGCGTTTGGGATTGCTCGTCCTTGGATATCGGTGACACGACCTTCGACATACATGTAGTCACCCTTTCCTTCTGATGCTATGGAGTCGCCTTTTTCGACTAAAAAGGGCAGAGATGAATGAGAACGATGAACATTACACTGGATGTCTGCAACCCACCGTCGTGAGCGTCCTCCGTGAAAAAGGGTCCGAGAACCGTGGATTCCGTCGCGCCGGGTGGTTTGGCATTATTCATTGAATCAACCAGGGTCGAGACGCCCAAGGTATCAGAAAGGAGAATAAATTCTGTATATATTGTTAGAGTCTAGCATTGGTTTCCATTCGCATATGGGAGAAACCTTGACGTATGTCCGAGCTTATTTTCCCAGTTTCGGTGAGGAAATTGATAGCGATCCTAACAGAATTTACTCAGCCAGAAATTCAGAGATAAAGAAAGGGAGCTAACATCCACTCCTCCGTGGTTAGAGAAGTCTCTCGGACGAAATCATGGAGATGATTGACCTTCGCGAGAGCGAGCTTTAAGTCGGGATCCCGTATAAAACGGCATGCCAACATACGAGACTTTGGAAGATGAACTTGGTTCGCTCGTTATCGCCTGTAATAACGTTTCAGAATTAGTGATCTGTAAATGCGTCCAGCAATGGTGATGAGTAGCACAGACAATTTGCATTCATTTCATGCACATTCGCCGTGATCGAATCCGAGGTCATGTTCATGTTTCGTGGAAGTTTTGAAAGATCAACTCCATGTTTAACCTTCGCTCTCTCGGTGGAATTTTCCAAGGATTGCATATCTTGCTTGAGTCGTGGCGGTTTGAGAGTGGTGGCTAGGTCCAGCGCAAGTCAGGGCGGCTAGTAAACGATGACAAGCGGATGAAAGGGGATGCGTACATAATCCCAGCTCTGTAGTTGACCTTCCTATTTTATTCTTAGTACTTCCATACTATCATGACATATGTCCATGGGCAGCTCTCCATCCAAAGCAAAAAAAAGAAGTGAATTGAATGTCAAGAAAATCTATAACATTCTGCTCTTAGGTCTATTTCTCTCTTACATCGTTTTCAAAACCATCCTCTGATCATGATCGAATTGTAGGCTGCCATGATTCTGGAAAGACCACAATCGTGAAACACATGGAAATCATGTACAAAGGGGATTTTTCGGAAGCAGCGCTAGCGACATATCGACCCATTGTCTACAGCAACGTCCTTCTTTCGGCTCAAGATCTCGTAACGTATTTGAGGGAGAGCGGGTTGAAATGGGCGGAGTCATCAAATGAAGTCCGTAGACCGTTCATGCTTTTGCTCCTCCAAAATTAATTCAACTTCATAGATTCGGGCAAAAAAGGTTCTTGCTTATCGACTTCCTGAGAATAAGGAGGCGTCATTTCCTCGCGAAATTGCAGAAGCCATTCATGAGCTATGGAAGGATCCTATAATGCCCGAATTTATGGAGAAACATGCAAGACGGAGTGCCTTCTGCCTAATGGACTCAGCTGCCTAGTAAATCCCTTTTCTTATTTTGGGTAGAGACGTAGCTCATGCGCTGTTGCCTTGCTCGCAGCTTTTTCAGGGAGGTTTTGCGAATCAGTTCACAGGGGTATATTCCCAGCCAGGTGGACATTTTAAGAGCCCATCGAAGGTCCATCGGGATTTATGAGACAAGACTCGCCATGGATCCACTTTCGTGAGTGGTTTTATTTTCCCTCGCCATGCTCATATTGCCCAGGGATAACCCTTTCTTCCACATCCATGGCAATTATTTCTCCATGCGGTCCCCATTTTCTCCTAATAGAGTGCAAATATTTGATGTTGGTGGACTTCGGTCTGAACGGCGGATGTGGATCCATTGTTTTGACTCGATAAACATGATCATCTTTTGTGCCGCTCTGAGTGAGTATAACCAGGTTCTTCTTGAGGACTATAGTCAGGTTCGTGACGCCGATCTCTTTCTGTGATGCCGCGCCGATTTGAGTTCTTCAGAACCGTTTGGAGGAATCTCTTCAGCTTTTTGAAACTATTATCAACTCCCGGTGGTTCACGCAAACGTCCATAGTCTTGTTCTTAAATAAAGTAGATTTATTTACAGATAAACTACCAAACGTGAGCTATTTTGTGTTCCTCGATAACAACATCAAGCCAATTTTATGTTCGCTGATATCATCCTCTAGGTGCCCCTGGTGGACTATTTCCCAGACTATCAAGGTGGCTCGGATGTGACGAAGGCGACCAAGTACATTCTTTCGAAATTCCTGGAGGCGAATCGGTCCCGCTTGACCATATACACACAGTATCTGTTTTTCCCTTTTAGTTTGTTGCCCTTCATTAACGTCTTTTTTTTTGTTCCGTAGTTTGACGATAGCGACCGACATAACAAATATGGCGCCTGTCCTTTCTGCGGTTAAGGAAACAATCCACCAAAATCCAATCCGGGATTCTTTGCTTCTATGAACTTTACCGATTTATTTATCCTCGACGCTGTTGATTTGTGCTTTCCCTTCTTACTGAATGCTCGAGAAATCTTCTACCGTATCTTCTGCCTCGGTGGTCCTCCGGTAAAAACCCAGCTTGCACCTATGTAATTCCGTTGGATGTCAGAAATACTTGGATTCCCCGACGATTTACTATTACGGAATATCAATGCGGTCCAATGAACTTTTAAATATACTTTTGGTACATGTAACACGTTACAGTTACAGCACAAAAAATGAACACTGTACAAATGAATCAAATTCGATGACGACAAGCTGAAGACTTGCGAGAAGACAAGCAGTTAAAGCTCGTATTGGTACCTAAACGCCATGCAGTGGTTCAGAATATTCGAATTCCTTCAGTGCGAGAGCGTGCATGATGTGACTTACTCTTCCAGAGCGGTTGCTCGAATTTGTGTTTCAATTTCCTTTGACCTTGGTTTGAGAGAACACTGGAATGGTTCGGGTATCCTGGACTTTGATCAAAGATCGAATCTCGCTTCGAAAGAATGAGGCCTCACCGAAGGATTCCAGGACCGTATTCGTGATCCCGATCCACCCGTTGAATTATACTTAGTGATATTAAAAGCCGCTATGAGGGAAGCGATAGTAATCCAGAGAGAGGAAGCAGCCATGTACCGCCCAGGACAGATCCTGGTGTCAAGGAAAGTGAATAAGTCTTTCAAGATTGCAGAACATCCCATGACTGAGTTGGTTACCTTCGGCCAAAGCCCCAAAATGCAAAGCCAGGGTCTTTCACGTCCTTCCGGATCCCAAGTCCGTCTTCTGTTAGGAAGCGTTCGGGCTTGAAGGCGAAAGGATCGGGGTAAATATTCTCGTCATGTAACATTGCCCTGATTGGTGAAATATGATCAGAGTTGTTTTTCATCGCACTGTTGGCTTACCAGGCATTGGCGAGGATAATAGAACCTTTCGGAATTCTGTAATTCCGGTAAACGTCGTCAGTGAGAGAGAGGTGGGGCAGTGCTGAGCGGACATTGCTCTCAGATGGGGTTTGCAGTAACAGCGGAAAGGTTCCTCTCACCTAAAGGCGCGGTGGGTCTCCAACGCATTGTCTCCTTTACTATTGCGGTGATATAGGGCAAAGACGGTTCGTCGGCGAAGTCAGGAAGCTTTCCAGGCTTTATCACTTTGTCGATTTCCTCGTGGGCCTTTTTGAGAACCTCAGGGTGATTCATGAGGGCGATAATGGCGGTCGCAACGGCTCCCATCGACTAGACATGAAAGTTGCAACGTTTGGGCGGAAAGTGTACATTTCAGACGTACCGAATCTGCACCAGCTGGAAGAAGGTACAGCTGAGATCAGAAAACGGTTGAAAGAAGGAGATGACTGACCTGCGAACAATGTTCCAGCGACCGACTTGATGTCGTCCTCCTGATCCTCGATACTAATGTTATGGTTAAGCCTCCTGAGACTGGCGGAACAGAGAGATGGTTTCTGCGTTCCATTTTCCTAAAACAACGCATGAAGTCCGAGTGAATGGGTGGAGTAACGAGCGAACTCACGAAGTCGTATTTTGCAGCTTCAAATGGGGAGTTTTTCATAGCTTGTGCAAGGAGATAACATTTCTTTGCCGTCTTTTTGAACCCAGCCCCAGGTACCCAGTCTGGAACATACTTCAATGCAGGAATAACATCAACAAGGTAGGTTCCTGGATTGAGGGCTGGAACGACAGGGTCAACGCCTGCTTTCGCCAAGGTGATGTATTTGTCGTCTTTCGATGCAATGTCGAGGCCATATGTCGTGGAGAGGATGACCTCCCCAGAGAAACTGAAGTGAATGGAATATCAACAATTGACACGCATTCAAAGAATACGAAACGAACTGTCGGAGGTTGCTTAACAAGTCGACTGGCTCTTCCAATATATGGCGAAGCAGTCGTCGTGCAGCTTTAAGTTCGTGAGGAAGAAATTGCTTCGCGGCAGAAGGATGGAAGGAGTGATGCATAATCTTGCGATGTGACCGCCTCAAGGACGACAATTAGTGAGGCAAGGCGTCGAGAGAAGCCTCGACGCTTACCATCTATCACCTGTAATACAATTTAGATGGTAGTTCAAGAGTCGGTTGGTAGAATACACGCACCATAATCCATGAAACCAAAGTTCCAGTCCCAACCCATCAACTCATTGACCATAGGCAATCGCGGCCTAAGAGAAACAAAAGACAGAGAAATCATTTGTATCAATATCTACACCTCTATTATTCGAAGAAAACACCTACCGGCCTGAATATATCGAAGACCTCTTCTCCAGCAAATCTACGGCTGCCTGATACGAGTCAAGAACGATGATATTAGTGCCTGCAGCATCAACATGTAGCACGTCCGTATCTAATAGAGTTTCAATATCTGGCTTTGAACGTTCCTATTTTCTTAACTTACTGAGTTCCTGGCTCCACTGATGATACGTTTCCCATTCCAGAGTTTTAGGCATGACAAACAGGTTCCCGACCAAAGGAAGTCGCTTCGGACCAGGGGGAAGGGGGAGGGCACCCTTGCGCCATCTAACAATCCGCGCCACGTAGAGATACAAAGTTATGATAAACGCGAGCCCGGCGAGAAGGTCAATCATGACCGAAGTTGGCTGGGGGAGGCGGGGATATTCCACAGACCAAAGGTCTGCTTTTAAGTATTATATACTTCTTCCCTGAGCGGCAGTCATGATCAAATCAGAACAAATGTATTTGGCACGGGGGACTAACCGCTTCCGACACTCCAGGAGAATTGCGCTTTGTGGGCGTTGACTCTACCCCTTCGTCAAGGCCTTCTACTCTCCGAATGAGGGGTTCCAAACGACTATCAGCCCATCTGCGCATGTGCGACAAAGATCGCCTTTCTAAAGTAGTAATGAGCTATACTTATGAAGGACAACGCAGTCTGAAAACCGCGAAACATGTTTGACAGCTTGACATCAATCATGGATCAGGCACACACGTAGATCCCCATCGGTCATCGATGGAGTACTTCTACTAACATGGAAAAGAGCGACGGTTTGAAGAATTACCCACCTCTGTGAGTTCAAGGACTCCACTTATGTTCCAGTAGAAGCCAGCAGCAAGGGAACATGTAAAGGAAAGCGCCATTGCAACACCATGGTAATTATAAGGTTGCCGGGATTCAATATTTGGCGGCAGTTTTTCGGGAGTGACGCGTCGTAATCGTCATGACGTGTTCAAAGATTTCTATTCAAGCCCCAGAAAAGGGAGTTCTCTCAATCAGCGTAGATTTGGGATTGAAAAGCGGACTGCTCACAATGAGCATCAACGACGGGTGTCCTGCGCAACTACAAGCTTTTCCTTGAGTATCCTAGATTTGTGAGCTAAGAACAAAACTCTACCTCCGGGAAAATGTGGATTCGGGCAAAACTATCAAGAATAGAGGATACCATCGCGCCCAAATGAACACGTTAAGCTGGTCCCGGAACACGCAACTCCGAGTCGCTCAGAGGAAGGTGGTGTGTTTGATGGTTCTGGAATAACCATGTCACCATTTTCTGCGAAGCTCGTGATCGATGGAATGCACGTTGCGGAAAGGCGCATCAGACCCCACAGCGTCAGCTTCCCACAACATGAATGCCTCTCTATTGTGATATCTCGCAGATCCCAATGCTTGAGAACGTAGGAGCCATGCATTTCGTCGACAAAGGGATAAACCTTCTCTTCGAGAGAGCGCTAAAAGTGATCATATCGTCCGTAATTAGCAAGAAGATAATAATTTTTAGTACGAAAACGCACCCTTTCAACGGGAAAGAACTCGGAAGGAGTGACCGCGTATTTCGATGGGCTCGATATCTTGCTAATCTGCAACCTGAGACTCTGTAATCTGGTCAACGCCTCTGCCAACATCGTGAATAACTTCAGGTCCAGTTGATAAATCGATATGGAGAGTCGGGAGAGTGTACAGCATGGATTGGTGTGGTTAATGGACGTAAGGAGGTTCTTAACCTCCGCTGGCGCGATGGGTCCATCGACCGTCAAGGACTCCAGGTGGGATGAATGCGTTTCGAGGAAGGAAAGCGTTGCTTCCCATGAGTGTGCCATTACTTCGGCAGATATTGACAAGGATCGGAGATTCGAGAGTTGAAGGTTATTAAACGTGAACTGATAGGTGCTTGTGGGTCCAATAGGTAAAGACGTCGATATCTGCAAATCCCGAAGTGTGAGTGCGTTTCGCTGGATGAAGGCTGAGGCCGGTATTGGATTCCAATTATCAAAATGATGATACAGGGAAACGTCGATTTCAAGAGACGATAATGATTTGCACATCTCCAGACGGTCAAAGAGCACAGACAAGTCTCGCATTGGGCAGTAGCATAGCGCAAGATGCTGGAGGGTATCGGTAAACGAGTTGAGGAAGGAAGCCAATATGATTTGATGGGTTTCTAATTGCCTGTAATCCTCACTGTATCTGGAACAGAAAATTGTAATAGAACACCTTCGGAGTCGAGGGAAATTTGGGGGGGCGAGGAACAGCCTGGGAGAGGTTGTCGCTGGAACAAGCAGTCGGAGTTCCACCAGATTATCAGCCAGTGAGAATAACCAAGTGTCGAGGCATGGAGTGGGTATGTTTTCCAGGATAGGGAACCATTCCAAACCGAAGTCCCGAACATTTGTCATGAGTGGTATACAGGCTCGAAGGGTATCTTCGATTTCGGACGGAGACGGCAGCACTTTCTCTGGTTTCCCATCCGCGCCCAATTCCGTACGATGAGCCACAAGACGGATTAGTTTAGAAATCCTTGAATTTTGCTGGGCTCTGTCCTGCTGAGACCGTTGATAAATGAATGCTGGGTCGAATGTAACCTTGAGAACGCGTCGAGCGATAGAAGGTTCCCTGGAGCTAATGAGACTGAATATAAGAAAGTATAAGTTTCACTCACCGAAGACGCGCTAATAAGTTCGAAGGGCTCCTCGTCAGTTTGTCGAACTTAACAACCCGGTATCGTTCATTCATCGCAAGGTCGAGAAAAAATCCATTGACGGTGTACAGGCCAAGAAGAGTAGGCGACGGAAGGAAGTGGGCGATTCTTAGCCATATTTCAGGAGGAAGATCAACCATGATTCCAGTTTTCTGGCTCGATGGCCCAAGGGTGGTCGTCGTCGAGAAAAAATCAAGTCAGTGGTCAAACATGGTAACCCGGCCCGGGTCAATCGTTGACGTTTTTCCAGTACATATTTCTGATCCTTGCCTTAACAACTATATTTCCACTGTTGCCACTGGGACGTGTCTCCTGCGATATACCCTCGGACAAAAATATTTGAAATCGCAGGTCGATTGCAACTCGAACAAGTATCCAGCGCAATTTGATAAAGTGGACGCGCTTCAAAGTGACGCGCTTTCCGAGGTGCTTTCATATTTGATTGTCATAGAGCTTACGGGCCTAATACATGCTACGTATTGATACCAGTGCGAAAGGAGAACTACTTCTTGAAGGGAAATATTTGAACATTGGAACCTTTAGATCGTGGGTGTCGGATTTAACTTTGGGACCTCTATATCTCGCCTTGAATTTCTTTCAAAAAGTTATCCAGCCTCAGGGGATTTAGAGGTTGAATTGCACTGCGACCGGACAGCTTTCCGGAGTCAGTTTGTGGAAAGACTGAAGACAAAGCAGAATTATATCCCTTAAACAGGAGGATGTCCATTTGACCCCACGAGAAGAGTATCGCATGGACCCAAGGTGCGTGGACGAGGTGGAGGTCCTCCGTCATCCGATTCCAGGCTCGAGAATGGGTCATACGTTTTATGCCCCCGAGGAGGCGGGCTCCTGATTTGGAACGGCGAACCAAGCGTCATGCCAGGGCCTTGGGTAGCGCTGGAAGGCGTACGACAAGGCGGCGAGTTCTCCTTGTACCTGCGTTCAAGGAACTCCTCGACGAGGTTCCTCCCTTTGCTTTTCGCGGCAGCGATAGCTCCTGCCACTTCGTCCTCCTCCAAAATGAAGGAATCAGTACGGGGAATAGGCTTGTTGGCACCTGATTGCCGAGGTTGTATCTTTGGTGGAGTGGTTGGCGGGACAATCATTTGGGCAGAGGGAGTCCTGTAGCGGAACCGAGGCTCTGCTTCCAAAACCTGGTCTGGTCGACCGTTTCGCTTCAGTCGAACTCGACCCCCTTCCCCGTTATCGGAGAGTGTGACCAAGACTTCTGTAGCATTCGGTTGGAGGGGCACTGATGTGGGTGGTTGTTGCACAGGTTGTGGGTGGGATTCGACGGCTGGAGTTGCCTGACTCCGAGTCCTGGTTCTGGATCGAGTTTCGACAGGCATGGAGAGAGTTGGCGAAGACGCAGTAGAGCACCTGGTGGTATGTTGAGAGGTGGGTTATTCTCCACTCCAGATCCTCGCGTTGTGTGCATTTTTATCAGCTTTGGTTCTGAAAAAGCGTTTGTTGCTGTGGCCGCTTTGACCCTAATTGGAAAGCCGGCGAGTGTTTGCCTTTTGAGAAACAAAGCCCCTGAATCTCCGCAACCCGCACGTAGCCATCCACTCGACAATAGGTTTCCAAGTGACTCTCTCTCCTCGTCCAATGGCGCCAGGATTCGCATCGAAATTTGAGGTTGGTGTCCGGCGCTCTCTGGTGGGTCGCACAAACGCCATTCGGGGCAATAGGGGCCAGCCCACATGGGTCGTTGGGCCAGGCAATGATGGGCCAGATTGAAGACGAGGGCGGGAATGTCGTGAACAATGGAGGTGTGTCTGTTTTTGCTTCTGCGGGCCGGCCCAATTGTAAAAGGTGATCGATTGATCCACGAGAACACGATCGTTGATCATCGTGTTCTCCTTGGGCTGTGGCATGCTCCTTCGAAACCTGCCTGTTCCGGTAATAATCCAACTCGCTGAACTGATTGGTGCTGCTAATTTACAGGTGAAGGAACAATGTCCTAGAGTTGTATATCGCATTTCCTAATTGTATAAATAGGAGGACGACAATTATCCCTGCCCCCCAATTATTCAAACCCTCCCAACACTACCCAACCCTCACCATGTACACTACCCCCAAGAAAGCGGCGGCGTCAAGATTTCGCGCCCACCCTTACCTTTCCCCACTCGTTACTCCACTCAACAAACTCTTTGGCTTCCGTGATGCCCCCACTGTCTCTTCTCCCCCAAGCCCTGGTGGCCCGTCGCTCCCTCCCAACTCTCCTTTCGACCCCTTATCCCAAACCCCCACCCCCCGGAAGCGCTATTGTCCTCCTGGGGGCGATCCCTACTCTCCTTCACCCCGTCTCGTCCGTCCAAAACTTTCCCACCGCGTCGGCGTACGCGATGCCCAGAGTCAGAGCGCCCTCCGCAAGCAGCGATCCTTCAGGAGCCTCGAGAAGACCCAGTTCAACTCCCTTCCTGCCCATCGTCCGGAAGCCCCAGGGTTCGACGAGATCAGCGCCGCCCTGGAGGCCGCGAAGCAGTCGAGTCGCTTCCCACTCGATAAGGAGGCGGAAATTACCTGCAACGAGATGGGGAAACTTAGCAGGCACCGCTTCCAAGCCACCACTCTTACCATGGAGCGCGAACGCGTTGGCCGCGCTGCTGAGCGTGCCCCCCGTCTTCAAACCGAGCTCGAGGAGCGACGCGAAGTCAGGCGCAAGCTCGAGGCCGATTTGACGAAGGAGCGCAAGCGTCTGAGAGCGATGGACAGGTCGAAAGTCCAAGCGGCCAAACTAGCCAAGAGCAAGCCTAGGCAGGAAAGGCGCGCGGAACGTCGCAAGAGGGAGGCCGAAAGCGAGAGCGATCTTTCTGCCGACCAGTCGCCTTTGGTGGAGGCCATGGCGGGCTTGAGGACTTCAGTCCCTCTCCCTGAAACCCCCCGTCATCGTTCAGCCACGCCGACGCCTGCTCCTTCTGCCATCCATCCCGACCATGCCCAGGAACGGGCAGCAGAAGCGGAACGTCTTCGTGTGGCCGCCGAGTTTCAAGCCGCTCTCCAGCGCGAGGAAGCTCGACTTCTCGCCTTGCAACAAGAACGCGTCCGAGCCGAGGAAGAAGCTGCACGCTACAAGGAAGAGCAAGCCCGTATCCGCGCTCATCGGGAGAGCCAGCTTCGTCGGGAGCGTGAGGTCCTTTTGGAGGAGGAGCGCAAGAATCGTTTGCGCGCAGAGCAGGCTGCTCAGGAGCGTCAGCAACAAGAGGAGGCCCTTCGAGCGGCAAAGGAAGCTCGTGCGCGGGAGGAACTTGAAGCTCAGCGGAGGGCAGAGGAACGTGCTCGGAGGATGGATGAGCTCGAAGAGGCCTACATGCGGCAGCAAGAGGATTACGCTCGTATTCAGGAAGCCCACGCTCGAGCTCAACGCGAAGCTGAGGTTTTGCGCAGCAGCACCCATCAAGCGGCCGATATTCTGCGCGCACAAGAAGAACGCATCACCAATCTTGCTCAGATGGAGGAGCAGTTCAAGGCGCGGTTCGAAGCGATTCAATCGGCTTTACTCGCCCAGTACTACGCTCAGCAGCAATGGGAGGAGCAGCAGCAACAACGGTCTTATCAGCATCAGCAACAGCAACAGAATTCTCCTCCCCCTCCAACGCAACCAGACCGCGAACCCAGTCTCCACGACATTCCTATGCGCGATGCTTCTTTCTACGTCGACATGGATGCTTCCATGCATTCTATTCCTGCGTCTGAGAGGCCCTCTCCTCCCCCTCCCGCTCCTGATCGCCCTCCCACCGTCGCCGAAAGGTTTGAATTGTACGCCCTCAAGTGGAAAATCCTCAAATCGGAAAAGCCTCTTGTCGCCTTCGAGCAAATTCCCTGGCCGGTTCTTTTCGACGTCAAAGATCCTGAGGAGATCACCAAGGAGCTGGTCAAGGAGTTCGTGATGCACCCAGAGCGCCCCGGCTGCAAGGGTAAGAGCCAGAAGGACCGCGTCAGGATGGACCTCCTCACTTGGCACCCGGACAAGTGCCAGAGCAGGTTGGTGGAGAAAGTCCCCGCCGACGTCCAGGAGATGACCTCGGAAACGGTCAAGAAGATTGTGCGCTTCCTGTTCGAGTTGAAGAAGAACTAGTATCCTCTTGCGTTATGATTATGAATAAGTTATGATCTTTATGAATATTATGATTGCTCGTCCATTCCATCTTAAATACATCCGTCGTTTTCCACTAGCATTGTTGTACTTAGCTTTGTAACTGGAATCATAAATAAATACAATTGTAACCTCATTGTTTAAAACTTCGGGTGATAAATTAAGACTTGGGAAAAAGTCTTACGAGACGTACTTATAAGATGCGCAATTGTGATGATGAATAGCCGTCGTTCAAAAACTTGAAGGTAGCGGCCTTTTCCAAAAGAGAAAGAAAATTCCACCTTGAGCTAGGAGGCTAAGTATGATATAATATCCTGCCGCGCATCCGTATCTACGTGAGAAGGAGGAACTTGATTGAAAACCAGGCCAGGCCTATGTGTCCTATTTGCGCAAAGCCACATGAGTTTCCAGCTCGGCAAAGTTTGGTATAGCCCTCCCAAAGAAATAAAGATCGCAAAACAAATTGAGTGTCAAGGCCGCCCAAACTTTATGTAAGCCTTCTGAACTTCCCTGTCACGTCGGCATTTCGGCACAATCAGTGGAACTCATCAATTTCCTAGCGTTCACGTTGCGGTTTGTTGGAGGGATTGACGTACTTACAATGCAATCGAAGTGCATCTTTAAGAAATGAGTGCGCCACATACAAAACATAAATTTGTTGTGAATTTGAGCTCCGAGAGAATATTAATCACAGAAAATGAAGAACCCCTCGTAGTGCGTCCCGAATCACACGATCATAATTCATTGAGGTTATCCGCTAACATGTCCATCTTAGCTTATCGGTAAATGCACCCTGGTGCTTTCCTTATCCGGGTTCGATTCCTGCTACTTGTTTTTTTTTTCTTCCGATGTGATGTGTTCTTTTCTTTGTCCATTCGATGGTTTATATGTATTGTCAAACATTTTATTGTTGGCGCCCCGCCGGCTGTGAACTTTATCTATATTTTTTTGTTTTCTAAAGCAAATCGCCCCCGGATTACGACCAAACGCATAGGCTGGTCCTGGTCGGAAACTATTCGAGCTAGCGCCTTTTTTATTTTATTTTTGGTACTTTTTTCGACCTTTTTCTGATTAGATTAGATTATCAAGTAAATGGGGGAAATTGGTACATAGTTCTCAATTTCTATTCAATAAATAGTTGTTTTAACTCCTCTCGAGATCTCTCCAACAAGGCAGAAAGGGCGGATTGGGACTTCGTTGGACTTCGCCGACAACGAATTCTGACCTGCCGATAGGCCTGTTGCCTTTTTCGTTGACAGCTGTCACAGAAGCCTTCCATCTGCTTACGTAAACTTTGGGCGACCTGTGTACCCAAACAAATTTGGATGTCGGACGGTAAGGCCTTGAACACACAGATTTGGATGACTGGTATCCTACACAGAAGGAATCTCAATATCCGATTCGTGTCGTTATCTAGAGGTTTGAGAGTCGGGAGTCGGCCATAGAATGATAGGCAGTTGGGATATTTTTTTCACGAGAGCACTGGGTGCTTGCGAGGTGACGTTCATCAAAGTTATGGAAAACATCCAGAGGCCCGTCGAAGATCAAGGCCTGGCCGACATTGTGGATCGTTATGTACAAGGCAACATCTGAGAATATGTATCAGGAAAGCGATGAAGGTGTCCACGATTTACGGGGGAGGCAGTCCTAACCATGTGCTGGCAGAATTCCCGGAGATTCCTGCCATAGCCTTGCTCTGTTCAAAACAATTTAGCCTCTAATATAATGATGAGTCGTGGTGGTTAGAATTTTGGAAGGAATTCTGAATACAGTCACTGACATATGAATAGCGGTGGAACCTGACGTCGTCCAGCGAGTGTCGGCTTCTCCATCCTCGTGGCTTGACCATGCTCCTGCTAACTAGATGCATTACGAGTACAATCCAGGAATTCGACTGCTTGAATGGCACTTCTTGAATGGGTTACTGTTATATCAACCCTACCGCAATTGCAGGAATTTGGTAGACCCTTTCCTCCGCTTCCGCGTCGTATGCATAAATGCCCGCCTGTTGAATATGCCGATTAGTGTGTAGCTCCTTTATTGAAGAATACACATACCACAAATCCACGACGTAAAAACTACCTATTAACAGGAAGCGTATGGACGACAAAACACCCTTCAATTTTGTGTTCCAAAGGCCATTCAAATTGAAGGAAGGCTACATTTTGAAACTAAGATGAACATTCCACATTTATGATCGGATTTGTGCATATCCAGAGTGAAAGAGAGCATCCTGGAGCGGTTGAGTGGTGATGGTGATGGGATAACAGAATTTGATGACAACAAAACCGCGACTTGAGAGGAACTCCCGCCGTCAACATGCATCAGGGTCTTCCTCGACTCTTTCCCATCTTTCAAACCGCGTCAAGGTGTAGCCCTTTGGCAGCCAAGATTGACATTCGGTCACCACTCTCATCGTCACGGTAGTAACTAGAGCAAACAGGAGTCGCTGCCACCGCCACCGTCTAGCGAAGCTTTGGTCGAGGCTTGCGACATGCCGAGGCTGAACTTCGACATTGATGAAGCTACTTTGTTGAAGGCGTACAAAATCAGTTCTTTAACACCAAGGTACGCATTTCATATTTTTCCAAAACCTGAACTTTCTTAATGTTCCAGCAGCAAATGGGAAGAAGTGGATCATGACTTCGAGGAGTCGGTTGCCAGTTCCTTGCTGAGCCCATCTGCGACAGGCGAGAGGGAAAGAGAAGGCGATCCATTAGGGCTTGGTCCTGCTAAGAGGTACGCCGATGTTGCTTGGTTGGGATGGCTCAATGTTGATGTCTTTGCGCCGTAGCGTGAAGGACGTGGATATGGAAATGAGTATGTACCTCTGACATATATCCCAAGTTCCGAGCTGACGAAATTGTAATTGTAGAGGCTTCAGTTTTAATCACATCCAAGACCTTCGACCCCGCTGCATATCTTTCTTTCGCGCACCCAAACGCTACATATCATGACCTTGCCAGAGGGATTTCCCACCTCCAGAATTCCATTGAAGCTCGCTCTGAAGCCCTTCGTATCCTGGTGGAGGACAATTTTGACCGGTTTGTCGCGGTAAAGGCATCTACGGATGGTAGGCTTCTTCTCTCCGTGGTGCTAGACGTCAATGTGCTCACCTACATTTTTAGGTCTCCGTGAAGACATGAAGCAGGGAATTCTATCCCCCGAGACGGACTTTGCTTCGAAGCCACTGCGAGACCGTCTCAAACGTACGTTCATTTCGCAAATTCTAGCCACGGTCTTCTCTCATTTTCATTCTCAGAGGGGGTCCAGAAAGCGAATCAAATCTTCCTCCCTGTTCTCGAGACAGCGTCAAAGGCACAGAAGCTACGTACGACCCTCGGCGTATTCGAGAGATCCAAGTTCTTTTTCAACTTGCCTAGTTTTATTATGGAATCTATTGATGCGGTAGGCTTACGTTCTGCTGGATTACGCCCGCCTTGACTTGGAATGGAATAGGGTCGTTATGAACTCGCACTACGCGATTACAAGAAAGGGAAATATCTCCTCGAAAATCGCCCAGGTCAACTCCTCCCCATCGGATCTTCAAATAAAGACATTCCCGGGTCAACGTCGGCGCAGCAGCATCAACAACGGATCTTGAACAAGGTGTGGGGAAGCGTGGAGAAGGCGATGGGAGAAATGAAGAAAGTTTTAGTTGCGCAGCTCCAGGACTCGACGCGAAGTGTCGAAGAGCAAGAAAAAACTCTGGAGTGAGTGAACTTCAGGTCATCGGGGATGTTTAATTTCTGAGCGGATTCTAGAACACTGCTGGAGCTGCAATCGAGCGATGACCCTGTTTGGACCTACTTTGATAGTCACCATACGCATATAATGGACAAGATGAGTGGGTCTTATCGGTCCTCAATAAAATTGGTTGAAGGTACGTTGTTTTCCTTCGGCTGAAAGGCTGTCCTCGTTAACCTTTTACCCTCAGCTTCTCTGAGAGCGTCGGAGGTGGCGAGGGCTCCCGATGGTTTGGATTCATTGTTGGAAACGGAATTACAAAGGGCAATGGTGCAACTTGAAGCAAAACAGGCGGACATTATCATAGGTTTTTAGCTTATCATTTATCCTTTCTATCGTCCCGCTGACATTTTCGATATTTGTAGCTAAATCTGCTGGAGAGCCAGCGTGGCAGACAGTTCTGGACCTAGTTAAAAGCATATCGGAAGCTATCTCGTCATCGCTTCCCAGCTTCTGGAGAATTTCGAAGAACTTTATGGACGGAAAATTCAAGAAGGTACCTTTAAAGCACCGACCAACTCATTTTAATGTTTAACGAGGAGTTCAGCCTTCCAGTAATTCCGGATCGCGGCGAAGTCCTACTCAGTGCCGAACTATGGCTCTTGACATCGTCAAGCTCTATATCTCGCTCATCTCTCAGGCATTCCTACTTTCTGATATGGTCGTCATGACTTCTGCCAGCGCGTCCAACAACTACAGCCCACCTCCGCTCCTGCCTAAAGATTCACACTCGTTGTCAACCGCATTTCATCTTCAAAAGATTATCGTGGAAGTGCAGGATTGCGTCAACGACATCAATGCATTGGAAATTTCGAATGAGGTTACGAATGGGTTGAAAAGTCTGATAGAGAGCTTGAAGTGGAGGTTTGAAGATGTGCTCACGCGGGACTGGCTTCGAGGTAAGCTTGCTGTGTTTCAGTTCACGACCTCGTTGTCGCTGATATTTATTCTAAAGATGCGAAAAAATTTCATGCCCTCGAAACTTGGGTAGCCACTCGTAAAAACCCATCGTTGACGCGATATCTCTCGCAATTTGAGCTCTTCCAACGGCACATGACAACCGCCGCATACAAGATCGCTGCTGGGGCCGACCTTCCTGCTTCATCCTCGAAATCATCTAAACAGTCACCTATTCCTCAAGTATTCGCTTCAAAGATCACGAAGGCATTTCTCGATGCGATCTATGCGTTCTTGGATGGATTGGTGCTGCTCGCATCAACAGAGTCGCCTGTGTTGGAGAAACCTTCATCGAACATGGAGATTGTACCGCCAGCCGAGGGGGCGGCAGAGATGAGCCTTCAAGAGCTGGTCGACTTGAAGGATGGGGTTAGTCTGATTAACTCCGAATGGTTTTAACGCGAACACTAACGCATGGAACAGGACGTCCGCCTGCTTCTGGTCATCTCAAACTTGAACCATTTCTCGAAGGTCATGATACCGAACATGGTTAAGCAACTTGAGGGCGCTTTTGGGGTTTCGTTAGTCGTCGACCGACAAGTAGGTGTTTTCTCTCCTCGTTGATTGAGGCCACGTCATAATGAGCTATCACATCGCAGACGTTGAACACCGTAGTAGAAGAACTGGATAAATCGCTTTTCGATGGATATGTCAAACCAAGAGCGGAGGTCATTGCTGACAAGATCCATGACGCAATTCTTGGTGGTCATATCGACTGGTACAGAGCCCCACAACCTAAAGGTGAGGATAATTTTGTTTACCTCGGAAACGCAGAAACTAAAAGCTGACGCACCCAGTGATCCGCCCCTACGTGCACGAGATACTGAACTATCTTGTCGAAGTGCACGGCCAAGTATGCAACGTCGCCCAGTCGCTTCTAGATCGGGCCCTCAACGCGCTCCTGGATGGGCTCGCAGACGAAGCTAAGACGGCTTTTGGGAAGGTCAAACGATTTGGGACAGGCGGTTTACTCCAGGTTCGTTCCTTGCTTTCATTCTTCTCCAACTTTTGATACTTAACTAACATCCTTCTCGTTGACAGGCAGTTATGGAGCTTACCTTCATGCACAAATCTTTAGGATATTATAAGGATTCTCCTGCTGGAAAGGCCCTCGAAGATATTTACGGGAAGCAAATTACGCAAGTCTATGTTCCATCTAAGAATCAGGACTTTACGCCGTCGTTCGAGGCGATGCAAAAGATCTTGACGGAGGCACGAAGGGCGACGGGGATACAGTTTTTGTGTTTCAAGTTGGCTAAGGAGAAGGAAAAGGAGAGTACAAGTCATAGTGCCACTGGTGCTGGGGGCTCGACGAGATCGGATGGAGGCACGAGAGAGAAAAATCGGACGCGGACGAGGGCTGTTTGATTGAGTTTTTTTTGTTTTATTATATTCTGGAAGACAATCTCAATTATATTTTAATCGAACACTTAATCATCGAAGCGACCGTGGCCAAATATCTGAAGTACAACCAATTGTAACCTGTTCTCGTCCACTGCGAGCAGTTGGGTCCTTGATTTCGCCGGACGCTACTCATCATTCCTTGTCGACGCTTGTTAACTTCTCGCTAGCCAACGAAATCTGGCCGAGAAACTGCAGCTGTTGTGTGAGATAATATTTAAATCAGCGCATGCCCTACCGACCTCCTGACACTCTGTCCCACGACTAAGATGCCAATCTTAGAGCGCGCCTTCTCGCCAGTTTCGCTACAGCCCTGACCACAGGTACCCGTGACCCGTGCGGGTACACTGGACCGTTCTCTATTTAAGATGAATTGAAAAAAAAAAAAAATGCCTTGGATTCCCAAGGATTCCTGTGGGATGAAGTGAGTATCAAAAGGTTCAATGGTCAGTTTAGTGCAGACTTTTCGAATTTTGGAACAGGTGAAGTCTTCTTCTTGAATCCCCTGTGTTGTCTACTAGCCCCAGTAGTGATTTTTGATGCAGCAGTCAAGTGCAGTTGACATAATTAATTGACTTCACCATACTCTCAAGCCTAGGTATGAAATAAAAATAAATGTCAAAATTGAATTGCCTGTATCACTGAGTGGGTGTTTAGTTCTGGGCTTCCAGTACATCAAGATGCTTCCTCTTCTCCACAACCACCATTTGCAGTGCCTCTGCCTCTTTCCATTTGCCCTGTTTTTTGTATGTATATGCAAGATTTCCCATGCTTGTGAGTGTGGAAGGGTGCTCCTCTCCTAGCAGATGCTTCCTCTTCTCCATCACCATCATTTGCAGTGCCTCTGCCTCTTTCCATTTGCCCTGTTCACTGTATGTTGATGCAAGATTTCCCACGCTTGTGAGCGTGGAAAGGTGCTCCTCTCCTAGCACCTGCTTACTCTTCTCCATCACCACCATTTCCAGTGCCTCTGCCTCTTTCCATTTGCCCTGTTCACTGTATGTCGATGCAAGATTTCCCATGCTTCTGAGTGTGGAAGGGTGCTCCTCTCCTAGCACCTGCTTCCTCTTCTCCATCACTACTGCTTGCAGTGCCTCTGCCTCTTTCCATTTGCCCTGTTCACTGTATGTCAATGCAAGATTTCCCATGCTTGTGAGCATGCGAAGCGGTGCTCTCCTCTCCTAGCACCTGCTTACTCTTCTCCATCACTACCATTTCCAGTGCCTCTGCCTCTTTCCATTTACCCTGTTCTCTGTATATCGATGCAAGATTTCCCATGCTTGTGAGTGTCGAAGGGTGCTCCTCTCCTAGCACCTGCTTCCTCTTCTCCATCACTACTGCTTGCAGTGCCTCTGCCTCTGCCCATTTGCCCTGTTCACTGTAAACAAGCGCTATACTTGGTGCAAATGACAAACTAATATTTTCAACCTGCACTGCATCTCTCAAGTGAATGATATGTTGTAGTATTCTACGCCGATATTTGTAGTCTTCACTTTTGAATTGCCATGAAATTGACAAAGCAATAATGGTGAGTGCACACTCTTGCATTTGATATCTATCTTGGCCAAGTATTGAGGTGCTCCAGTGCTGTACTAATGGATGCATACTATAGAACCCATTTTGGAAATCAAATTCAATAAGAGAGTATGCTCTAATCTCTCCCATGACTTCCTGAAACAGCAAAGAATTCCATGTTTGACCCTCTTTGCCAAAACAAACAAGTAATTCTGTCACTTCATCCACTTCAAAATCACATAATGATGCTCTTTCAAATATAGCCTCCATAATCCCTTCATGGTGTAGCACAGAAGAAATTTGCAACAGAGTTTTTGCAGATGATCCAAGTTGGTCATAGCTCAACTTCCATGTCGTGTACACAGCCAGATCCTGCCCTTGTATCATCTCTTTCCTCTGCAGCAACTCATGACGATATATTTGGTAGATCTCCAAATATTTTTTTAGTGAGGAGCAGCGATGAATAAAAGCAGCAGCTTGAGAAATAGCTAATGCAAAATAATAAAGTTCCTACACCTTTAATTAGCTTGAAAGTCCAAGATACAAATCATAAAAGTACCTTTACAATCAGTTCTGCTAGTTTCTCATTTTCATCATTCTTTTTTGACCGAGACATTGACAAGAGCAAATATTTTGCATCATCAGGATCCATGCTTTTGACCTTGGCATCTCCATTTTGACCTGCATGGATGCTCAAATGTGGATTGCGAGTTGTGATCAAGATATTTCCAAATCTGCAAGATGGAAAAAATGCAGCAAGATCTAACTGCACATCATCAGCATTATCAAAGAAAAGCAGCCAGTTTTGTTGTTTCTGTTGTTGTGCAAGCCGGCGCAGACATGCATCCACTGACTTATCAATATAAGTAGGTAGAATAGCCACAAGATCAGCTTCAAGAGTCTGTCGGTTGGTGGCATCAATGTAGAAAATATCAGAGAAACTAAAGTTGATATAACCTCAGAAACTATGCTTGAGATTTTTGAATAAACCATACCGTGCATTGGCTGAGTCTTCTATGAATTTGAAAGCAATTTGGCTTTTTCCTGATCCTCCAAGACCATGCAATACAAAGACATGTTGAGATCTGTGATCTGAATCAAAATATTGGCACATCTGATCAAGAATTGCCTTTCGTCCAGTGAAATGTGGCACTGGCAGTGGACAAATCTTGTCTTTGGCATGACTAGCATGAAACTGTGGAGGCCTAGGAGAAACTGAGGCAATAGATAGCATTCAGAAGTTAATTCAATTTACAAAAGAAATTCTTCCATACTGAGTTGTTCAATGGTGAGCTTTGCACTGGGAAAATTGATAGCATTGACCACCAGGGCTAGCTTCTCATCCACCTCTTTCCTCTTCATATATTGCATAGTGTGAGCTTCCACATTGGCCAATTTTTCCCATTCAGAAAGCTCTATTCCCTGCATCCCTTGTTCAACATTTAGTCGAAAATAAGTGTTTGATAAGTTGGTGAAAAGACGCAGCATATCTTCATGGGTCGCCTCACAGTCGGTTGAAATGTCCTTGAGCGCCTTGATAAGATCTGTTGGTAACACCTGCTGTAAGAATCCAGGCTTCTGGATACTGATTATTCCTGCCTGCCCACTACCAATGCTCAATAGACATCCAATCGCTCGAGCCCTGAACAATGTGTTGGCTTCATCCAGCACCACTCTACTGGGGTTATTTCGACCCAATCCACCATCAATGAAAGGCTGTGCCCTGCCGATCTCAATACGCTTGAAAAATGTGGGCGCGGCAGATGTCGCCCGGGCTGCTTCCCAAATCTTGCAACCCGAATGCGTTTCGCGTGATGGATAGGACCTGAAAAAAACCGGAATATTCGCATTCATATCGTGGGCGTTCCTGGCGCAAACGAAGCTAACGACGCTCCTGAGATGAAATCCAAATGCGGGGAAGGGTATGTGTAGACTCACGTTCGACAGATGGAGGTGTCACCGAGTTCCAACAAAAGTTCTTCGGAATCGCCGGTTACATCTCCCACCACAGATTTAATAACTTCTTCGAGCTTCGTCGCTTTGAATTTTCCATCTCCAGGCCAACGCTTTGAGGCAGAGAAGACTTTCTTCGCGAGATTATTGTAGTGATCAATCGCAGTGTCCACGTCCATCCGAAGGCGCCCAAGCATCAGAGCAATTATTCTACACGGCCCTGTGAGCATTGCGATAACGAGACATAGACGCCGATCGATCTCACCCCCCAGTACTGGTGCCCCCGATAAGGTCGAAAACATCGCACGGCTTCGGGAGGGTAGTGAGTGGTGGTCGACCGTCACGTTCGTGCTTCCTGTTCTCCTCGAGCATCAGCCTGTGCATAACTTCCTTGATCACGAGTAGCTCAGAGAGTCCGCGAATGCCACCTCCATCTGTTAATGATCGACGAGGTTAGTAACGTTTACATGAAAACAACGTGATACTTACCTAGTGAAAGTAGCTTCAAAGGTCGTTCTCCTCTGGACGAAGACATGGTTAAGACGAAAGGATTGGTGCCTCGTGTTACCACAGCCTTCAGGTTGCTGTCAAAAAAGATTCGCACGGGAGGCAAAGTCGCCAAAGTCGAGCAAAGTTTGTGATTAAAATGGACCTGGATCTAGAGGGAGCAAGCACCTCAGAACGGTTAATCCATCGCCTTCAAAGTCGTGTGTTCGACGATCTTCATTTCAGGGCACGTTCGTCAATCCTCATGCTTCATACATTTATTGCTGGCCATGGGCTTTATCGACTGTCGAGTCAGCAACGTTCTTGATGAATAATGATCCTAACGTGGATCCATTCTGTCGCTTGCATCCTTGTTTTTCTTAATCTCGCCATTCGCAGGGATTTGATTCGACTGCCTACATAATAAACATGTCGCTATATCGCTCGTCCATCTTCCTTGTTAACCAATGATCATGTTTGGCTTTGAAACTGGAGCACAAATGCGAGGCCCGTTAGTATCGCCATAATTCATACGAGAAGAATGCGGTAGACTAACCTTGTCCGTAAATATCGAAGCCCAAGCAGCAAGGTATATGCGTGAAGATGCGAGCCTGGGATATAGGAAGGAGAAGGACAGAACATAATCGAAGTCGTCGCGACTGGCCCTTGGGTAAGCGAACATACATTACACGAGTAGAGTCACGGACCTTGGCTTTGTAAAAAAAAAAAAAAAGCCCTCGACACCATATTGTTTTGCTTGCGTTGCGGAAGGATTCTGTGATATAAATGAGCGAGCTACTAGGAAAAATAAATGACGAAAAACACACCAGCATCATTAGGGAGCCGATAATTTCCCAGTTCCCAACGCACGAGGTGACTTCGTTGGCTGCGCGTCGAGTTGAGCCAAGGTTTGTTCACCGTCATAATCTGTCTCTTCCGGAGGGCTTGTGGATTCTACGCAGCCTTGAGATGCCACCTCAATTAAAAAATAAGAGATTACGAATCCCAGAGACTAACCGTGCAACCCAAGTCCCCTCAAATTCTCCTGCTACGCCAAAAGCTCTGCGGAGCATGATAGTGTAAGCCAGCGTCCGCAGCGCAACAATTGCGGTAGCGTCGGAGGGAATTCCATCCATATATTCAGCCCAGAGAGAGCTCTGCAAAGACCATAAACAAAAGGCTCTAGAAAGAAAGGATGTGTCCTACCAGTTGAGCCCGAGATTGAGGAGAATTGAGGATTGGCAACTAGCGAAATTTTTATTCTTGTGAAGCCGATTCCTGGAGTTGCTTTAATCTCAAAAATGATGAACCCTCCGAGTTGCTGTGGATGTCGATCAATGAGTCTTAAGAGCTTCCGAATATTGGTTCAAAAGCTAATAGTAATGGCATCTGGGAGAATATGCGGGAGGTCAACGAGGACTGGCAGGTATGGCGTAGATGAACCTAGACTGACAGTGGTAACGGTCATGGGGTCGGAGTGTGGGAATCTGGAATTCGATGCTGGCCTTTCTTTACCAACAACCTCCTTGCGCCGAGGCGAAGAGCAGCGAAGAGCAGCGAAGAGCACAACGTCGAGCTCATGTGTCTGCATCGCCAACTGTTTCTCGAATTACAAAGTTTGGACCACCATCCGACTCTAGAAGCCCCTTGGCGGCGCCCTCCCGATCTTGCGTTCCATCTCACTTCATTTCCAAGGTTCTCCTGTAAACCTGGATTTCACTGCAGTTGAAACCCGCCTCAACCAGAACTCCCTTTCCGCGCGAGGAATTGGGCAAAGAAATTCCAGAAACGAGGCCGCAGCTCCTAATTCCCTGATGGAAGCTCAGATTCTTGTCAGTTTCGTTGCTGCAGCTCTCTCGCCGTGACTGTAAACTTTCATTGAAGAGCCACTGGCAACGCAATTTTAATGGTTTCTCGCGCCTGTATTGGTACCTCGGATACTAGTGCATACTCCTATTCCATAATTCAGATAGCTACTAAATCACAAATTATCAGAACCACTCCCGATTTCCTCTTCGCTGAGACCAAGTGTACCCCGGCAGATACATGAAGTACTTACTCCACAAGCCATCGCCCGGGCCTCGTTACCCCTTTCGTCGAGGTTACACATGTGTAACTTTGCCTCTGCCACTATGGCCGGAAGCGAAGGGTTCGGGGGCGAAGTCTACATACCCTCCTTCACTCATCACCCTCGTTGTCAATGCCATATCATCTCCAAAAAAATCATGGTGGAGGCGCAAGCCACCTTGACGAAATCAACGCATTGGAGATTTCGAATAAGCGAAGAGCATGATGGGCTTTCACATGAATGGCTTCGAGGTACTTAGGATTGTTTTTTTCCACTTCAGAACCCTCGTTCTTGCTGATATTTAGTTTGCAGTTGCAAAGATCACCTATAACCTCGAAACTTGTGTCATTTCAGGTAAAAACCCGTCGTCAATGTAGTATCTCTCGCAAAACTGAGCTCTTTCAACGGCACATGACAAGCAAGATCTCCACCGAGCCCGACCTTCCTGCTTCATCCTCAAAATTGTCTAAGCAATTGCCTATCCCCCGGTGATTCTCTTCAAAGATTACGAACCCGTTTCTCGATGCTATATGCGTTCTTGGATGGCTTGCATGGCTGGCGTCAGCAGAGTCACCTGAGTCGGAGGAACCATTTATCGAACATGGAGATTGTACCACCAGCCGAGGGGTAAAAGATGAGGTTAGTGTGATTAGTTCCGAGTGGTTTGAAGGCGAACACTAACGCGTGGAACAGGGCGTCAGTCAGCCTGCTTCTGGTCCTCTCAAACCTGAACCATTTTTCAAAGGTCATGATACCGAACGTGTTTAAGCAACGTGAGGGCGCCTTTGGGGTTTCGTTAGTTGTCGACCGACAAGTAGGTGTTTTCTTTCCTTGTTGGTTGAAGCCACGTCACAATAAATTATCACATCACATCGCAGACATTGAACACTGTAGTGGAAGAACTGGATAAATCGCTCTTCGATGGATAGGTCGAACCAAGAGCGGAGGTCATCGCAGACAAGATCCACGACGTAATCCTTGATGGTATATCGACTGCTACAGAGCCCCACGACCTAAAGGTGAGAATAATTTTCTTTACCTCGGAAACTCAGAAACTAAAAGCCAGCACCAGTGATCTGCCCCTATGTACAAGAGATACTTAACTATCTTGTGCAATCGTTTCTAGATCGGACCCTCAATGCGCTTCTGGATGGGCTCGCAGACAAAGCTAAGATCGCTTTTGGGAAGGTCAAACGATTTGGGACAGGCGGTTTACTCCAGGTTCGTTCCTTGGTTTCATCCTTCTCCAGGTTTTGATACTTAACTGAGATCCTTCTCTTGACAGGCAGTTATGGAGCAGGATATAAGGATTCTCCTGCTGGCAAGGCCCTCGAAGATATATACGGGAAACAAATCACGCAAGCCTATGTTCCCTTAAAGGATCTTAACTCCGTCGTTCGAGGCGATGCACAAGATTTTGGCAGGTGGGGATACAGTCCTTATGTTTCAAGTTGGCGAAGGACAAGGATAAGCAGAGTACAAGTCATATCGTGGTGCTGGGGGCTCGAGGAGATTGGATGGAGGCATGAGAGAGAAAAATCGGATGCGGACGAGAGCTGTTTGATTGAGTTTTTTGTTTTATTATATTCTGGAAGACAATCTCAATTAATGTTTCATTGAGCACTCAATCAATGAAGCGACGGTGGCAAAAAATCTGAAGTACAACCAGGCGTAACTCGCTCTCTCGTCCACAATCCAGTTAATCTGGTGTGGGTCCTGGGAAGTGTGATTTCGCCGGACGCTGTTAAGGCGATGACTCCAGACCCTCAAAGGTGAGAAGATCCCCCCACCCCCTCAGGGAGATAGCAACTGTAAGTCGTCTATATCGATGGCACAAGGTGCCACAGCCTAAAATTAGGAATAAAGTCGTCCATCCCTGGAGTGGAAAAGCCGAAACTGAATGAAAACCGACCTACGCATGGAATTCGCTCTCACTGAACCGGCCTGGGGAAATATCTGGCCAGGTTTCCAACATTGCACAATCACTTCTAGATCGGACCCTTCTCGGTAGACTCAGAAGGCTTTCATCAAGGTCAGGTCATGTACTGGTGACAGGCGCTTTACTCCAGGTATTCTTTTGATTGATTTCGTCCTTGTCCGATTTTCCTTGTTCTCGTTTCCAGGCAGTCATCACAACGCTTCAAGGTCTCCTACAGTAAAATCGCACCCACAATGGCCTTGTCGTGGCGGGATCTGCCGTCAGAAGAGATACTTAATGGCTGTTCAATCCCAACGGCTGCGCCATACCCTCGTCAGCCTCAGCCATGAACAACATCGAGCAAGAACAACAAAACCTTTCCGAGCGTCCCAATACGCCCCACCATAGTGCCTGCGCTGATGGAAATAGGCGGTCCCATGACCGGCATGCCCATCGTGACCTGCGCCTTCTCAATACTATTGCTGGAGCCCTGACCACCGGAAACCCTGGAGAGCTTTTTGCAGCTGCATTCGACAAGCACGGGCAAATGCAGCTCGTTCTCGCAAAAAACGGGTCTCTCACACCTGATGACATTGCGGCTGCAAATGAGTTCATCTCTCTCATTGAGAACTTGCATCCTGCCAGCTCAAATCCGGTCCAACTCCTTCCATTCCTTATACGTCGTTGCGGGCCAAATATCAACAAGCAGATTCGCAAGTTGCATATGTCTCTCTTAGAGATGCAGAATGACTTGACGTTGGCGCTAGAGAAGTATGAACCAACGGCTGATATTGCGGCCGAATTTCGATACGAATTTTTGCGCGCGCTTCTTGGGAAATATGAACAGGTATCCCCTCCGTTTGCGAAAAAAATGTGGACAGATTTCATTGAAACGATATCTAACTTGACTGCGGAGGCCTTAAACCCTGGAAATATTTCCTCCGCGACACAAAAATACGAACGGATCTACCTCATTGCAGGTGTGCTTCGGTACTCGCGTTTCATGCAGTCCCTCGTCGAGGACCATCATTCCTCTAACGGAAGCTGTAATGAAAGGGCAGAACAGTTGAATCGACATTTGGACGAGGTTTGCCAATATTTCAACGATATCAGATATCTCATTTCAGCAGCCAAGCGAGTTATTCCGATCTCCCATCGCTGGGTCACGGACATTTTCAGCAGCTCAGGACAGTGTCTGTTTGACTCTCTGCGCAATATTGCTTACAATTCCATGGACCAAGTCGTGTCTCGTGGATTAAATTACCTTCCTTTCCCCCCTCAGTTTGTGGTCATTCTTTCTATGCTCGATAGCTGGGAAAGCTATCGCAAAGAGCACAGTTGCCTTCATGCTGAACTCTGTATTATTCTCCACTTTGGCCTACCCTTGGGAGAAGAATACTTGGTCCATCCGATCGGGGTCAGCAAACAAAGCTGTCAGTGCTGTATATCATGGATGAATTGGCACAATGACCTTTTTGAAACAGAATGGACGACCAGCATATCTCATGGTTAGGCCAGCTGCGAACTGGGCAATTCCGGTTTCTCAGCTCATACGCCATACATGGGAGGAGTTCAGTCAATGAAGCCGTCTCAAATGCTGTTTCAATACGGTTGGTAAATATACCAATGGATCTTGCCGTTCGGAAGTGGTAACTGCTGGATGGGAACCGCGGCCTCAGTGAACATCATTGGCCTAGTAACTTCTTGATGCAAGATCTCTACTCTCACATTCCATTTGTTTGAGTACAAAATCATATACTACTACTATTTACACCAGAGCTTTCGCAGCTCGTTGTGCATCGTCAAATAAATAAAATGTATGTAGCAGACTGTCTCGCCCATAAGGTTACATTCAATTGGGAGATTGTTGGAGAAGCGGCATGTATTTGAGTTGTGTATCACAGTGTATCCATCTTTTATTCCGAAGAGTACCACCCCCATCCTGAGTTATCGTCGGCACTTCTTTTCTTGCCCGAGTCCTTGCGTAAACACTCCACCAGTACGTAGTTCAACTGTCTCAAAACTGCATCTGATGTAGCTTCATCAACCAAACTCCTACCGGCCTGTATCGCGTAGGGACAAGCAGCCCCTGGAAGCGCCCAGTTTGCGAATGGCTTACCATAGTTTCTGCTGGTCTTCCATCCTGTTTCGAACATTTTATTATACGCCGCGATCCATACCGTACAACACAGACAGCTCCGTTTGTTGAGCCCAATCGGATGAACCAGGTGTTCTATTGCTGATGGCAGGCCGAGGTGGAGAATGATGCGGATTTCAGCGTGAATACAAGTACGCACTGTTTTTTGCTTCTTCCAGTCCTCGAGCATGGAAGGGAAGCGATTGTCGAGTTTGAGCATGATCTCGGGCGCCAAAGCACGGCCGTCAAGTGCACGTGAGACGACATCGTAAACATTATTGCAAGGTTTAATCACACCCTCTCCTGTGCCAGTGAAAGTGTCCGTAACCCAGCGGTGGGGGATTGGGAAGAGTCGCTTGGCTTTCTGAATGAGGAGCGAGATACCGCTAACGTAATGGCAAACCTTGTCCAAACGTCGTTTCAACTTGGTCGCCTTCCATGTGCGATCCCTGTTCAGAAAATTTTCATCATCGATGAGAGTGCTTAGGAAGCGAGAGCGCATAAGAGCGCCGGCAAGGAGGTAAATTAGTGCGTATCGCCGTATCGAGAAGGACACGTCTTCTGCGTTTAACCCCTCCGCGGTTATGTCGGCCAATTCTTGAACAAAATCTCCCCATATTGTCGAAAATGCATCCCCTTTATGTTCCGCAAGGAGGTCGGCCGCACTGGGAAACTCGGCCGCAACAGTCTCTGGCACATACTCCTCAAGCGCCAACAAGAAGTCAGTTTGAAGGCCTTGGATAGACGTGTGTACATTTCGAATCCGCTTGTCTATGTTGGCACCACACCGGCGTATCAGGAAGGGGAAGAGGTCCATCGCATCGGAGATAGCAGGGCTCCCAATGAGAGAAATGAGCTCGGTTGAGGCGGCAATGTCGTCAGGTGTGGGAGGCCCGTTTTTCGCCAGCACGAGCTGCATTTGCCCGCGCTTGTCGAACGTAGCTGCGAAAATATCGCCAGGCTTTCCAGTGGTCAGCGCTAGGGAGAAAGTGTCGAGGAGGCGCGCTTCACGACCGGTATCGGTGTTGTAATACTGAATGCTGTCAGCTAGGTGGGGCAGAGCGCTAGTATATTGAACCTCGTACAACAGCTGCATCTGTTCGGAAAGATTCCGTTGCTCGTTGGCCATGGGTGTTGGAGTGGCGAGAAAACAAGGATGATTTAACTTATCACGAATTCAAGTTCATCAAGCACCTGTCACTGCCATCAGCTCCTTCGGGATCAGACCGGAGGGCGATGATGCGCACAAATATAAAAAAAAAGTAATCATGAAATATTGTTGGGATACCTAGGATACCTACACCAAGATACATAGACCATCCAACCATGCCATCGCCTAACATATGGTCCATCCTTCTACTCTAGAAAAGCCAACTCAGGGCACCTTTCACCCTTCTCGAAATCCCATTCATCACATCTACCTAAGCTCCTCCCATCGGCCTGTATGGCATACTTACGAGCGCGCATCACCGGGAAGTGCCCAGGTCATATCTGGCCGACCGTTATCACTAATTATCCACTGGGTTCCAAAAATGCGATTGTGTGCCTGAATCCTTAACCCACGGCAAAGGCAGCTTCGTTTGCTGACCCCAGACGGACAGATGACCCAATTGCCTATGATAGACTGAGGAGACTAATGAGACGGAGTTCAGCATGGAGACACAGGCGGTTCGCCTTTCCAGTCAGTGATCATGGAAGGGGATTGATTTTCGAGCTTGTTGACCATCTCTGGGGACAAAGAGGGGCGTCCGAGTGCTCGTGATATGGCATCGTAAGCGTTTTCGCAAAGAGTGATATAGCCCTCTCCCGTGTCAGTGAAAGTGTCCATGACCCAGCGGTGGGAGTTCGGAAAGAGTTTCTTGGCTTCCAGAATGAGTTCCGTGACACCATCATATATTGGTAGACCCTGTCCAGACGGCGCTTCAGTTTCTCCGCCCTCGCCCTCCGGTTTTCATTCAGAGAATTGCGATCTTCAACCTGTGAGGAAGCGGGAGTGCCTCAGAACGTCTGCAAGGAGGAAAATCCGTATATATTTCAATGTCGAGGAGGATATACCTCCTGCGTTTAACCCCTGCGTGGTTATGTCGGTAATCGTTTCAACAAAATCTTCCCAGACGGTCGAAAACAGAGGCACTGCATCCCCAAATCCTTCAAGAAGCCTGTACTCAAGCGGAAACTCGGCTGTGATGTCAGCCTCCGGCTCATATTCCCCCAGTGCCAACGTGAAGTTGTTCAGGAGCTCTCCAACTTGGATGAACAAATATTGGCCCACAGCGGCGCATCAGGAAGGCAAAGAGGTTCAATGCAGTTGAGACAGCAGGACCGTGGAGATAAGTTCCGTTGCAGCCGCGATATCTTCGTGTGGAGGAAGCCTGTTTTTCGCCAGTACGAGCTGTATTTGCCCGCGTTTGTCGAACATAGGTAACAAAACATCTCCAGATATTCCGGTGGTCAGGGCTGCAGCGAAGTTCTCGAGAAGGCGCATGTCGATTGATACAGCGGCCCGGGAAGTGTCCTTTTCTGCGAGTTTGAGCACCTTGGTGATGGGTAGAGTATTGAGTACGTGCCCAGAAAGATTTCCTTGGTCGTAAGTTGTTTTCCATGGTGGGTGAGCAAATAACGCGATCCTAAAGGTAGCCTCCAGATGGTACGTATTTCAAGCTAAGTGGCTGCCCCAAGGCTGCCCAACCCGTTGGTGCTGAGTCACTACTAAAGCTTCGTTGATTGTTTCCGGCAAGTCCCGTCATTTTTTGTCTCCTGTCCTCCAATGCCCCCTCCTCCAGAATCCAGGCGATAATGCTGATATTGTCTAGATATTCCCATAACATGGCTCAAAGCAAAATTTCGCGTTTGGTTTTGCTTAGCCCTTGTTTTTTGACGTCGCTCTAATTCTGGACATTGCTCCTCATTTTCAAACACGTCCTCCAGTGCGAGGGATGATACTCTTATCATCGCCCACCGCTTTGGACTGTACTTATTGTAAACGCTAGGGTTTCTTCGACAGTCAACACAACACGTCGCTCCGACCAACCCCAAGACTGGCGTCCCCTCGTGCATGAGTGGGCGAAGTAGTCTGCAAGTCAACCGTTTGGGCCTCGTCACTCCCTCTCTTCAGGGCGTGGCACATACTCTAGCCAGCCTCCTAAATGCTTCCTTCCAAGAACTAGCATTTTCTCAAATGTCAACGCTGGCATTTTTGTGAGTGGTTGACTTCCTTTTTTCTGCCATGGGATGGATACACGATACTATGTTCTTTTCTCTCATTTTTTCTAGGAATCTTGTGTGATGCCCTGCTTTTAGCATGAAGCCTTGGTTTCGTGTGCTGTCCTTGTCATGTTTCGGATTTCGCGGTAGAAATTGGCTAAGCAGTATAGCCTTGGTATGGCCATCGTTCAAGTTCATTCGCAGTGTCCATACATACCGACTCTCTGGGCCGTCCTCGCGTTTCTATGATTAGTGCTATGCTCTAGATTGTCTACGATAATGTGAGCTTCATCCTTCCCTCAGCTTCAACAACGAGCCATCCTAACTAACATTTTCGTCAATTGCTGTTGCCCCTACGAAGACAGATTCGATTTCTGTGACACTCACTGTGTCTCATGTTTGAATCTCATTCCACAAGGGCCTGGATACCAGAAAATCTTGTGCCTCGACGAGGGATGCGGTGCTTGTGTTTCAAATTGGCCAAGGACAAGGAAAAGGGGAATACAAGATGACCGTCACTGAGTGTTTTTCATTTGATTATTCTGGCATGGTGGTGTTCAACAACATTTGATACCATGAAATAGGCCGTCATCTGGTCATCACCAAAGGGCGAACCTATTTTTGGGCGATGATGTATCGATAATGGTAAAAATCCGAAGATTCTAAAAATACATGAAGTTGCCAAAATGCCATAGGACGGCGAGCAAGTGGTGGGACTAGACATGCCAACCGGAGTCTCAATGGAACATCATAACGTATCATGTGGACACAAAATCGTTTAATGAACGCCAACATTGTCTTCTTCATCGGTTTCAACTCACCGCAAATGACTTTAAACGACTACATGTTAGGGCCGCGTTTTTTTTGGCTCCACCACGAGGCTAGATCCTTCGGCGGGTTCTATCAAAGAAATCGATATATAAATCCACCCTTTCAGTGGAATACCATACCCCCCAATCTACCATTGACCACGCCACAGGATGTCTCTTTCTCGACACAGTGGGTTGTAACCTCATATCACAAGTTATCCATTGACTTTGGGTTAGTCGATGCAGAGGAGCTTATCGAGAGATGCAAAGATCATCCTCACAGGAAACATGCAAGTCCGGAATCGCATCGCGGGTTACACCACACTTGGAGACGCGATGAAGATGCGGCGAACGTTCCAAAATATACCATGCCTAAGGAGGGCATCAACTCCAAGGCCGCGTACCAGTTGCTGCATGACGAGACTGCACTCGATGGGAACCCATTGTTGAACCTCGCTTCGTAAGTCAGGGTTACCTTTCTGAAGCATTCTCGTTGATAAAATTGATAGTTTCGTGCACACCTGGATGCCTGAGGATGCTGATAAGCTCATCCTGGAAAACCTAAATAAAAACATCGTTGATCTGGATGAATACCCTGCGGCATCGCTCATTCATAATCGTTGCATTTCTATGTGTGAGTCGTCGGGGCACCCGTGTCAAACCATGGATCCAAAAAAACTAACTTACGATCATGGGCAGTGGCCGATCTTTGGAAGGCACCGAAGGAGGGCAAGGTTATCGGGACTGCTACTGCTGGGTCCTCTGAGGCGATCATGCTTGGCGGCCTTGCTATGAAGAAGAAATGGCAAGAAGCTCGCAAGGCAGCAGGCAAGGACTATTTCCACCCCAACATCGTGTTTGGTTCGAACGCTCAAGTGGCTCTCGAAAAATTCGCAAGGTGAGTCACTTTGGCTGCGATTTTTTACGAGCATAACTTCAACCTGGCTTCTATAGATACTTCGATGTCGAAACTCGCTTAGTACCCGTAAAGGAAGAAAATGGGTTCATCATGAACCCACCGGATGCACTTCAGTATATCGACGAGAATACCATTGGAGTCATCGTGATTCTCGGAAGCACTTATACTGGGCATTTCGAAAATGTTCAGCTTATGAGCGACTTGCGTAAGCGTGTTTTGGTACTTTTGATGTTGCTTGGATTTAATTTTTTATGTTTAGTGGACGACCTGAAAGAGCGAACTGGGTTGGATATCCCGATCCATGTCGATGGCGCGTCGGGGGCATTTATTGCTCCTTTCGCCCACCCTAATCTCAAATGGAGCTTCGATGTGCCGCGAGTTGTGTCTATAAATACCTCTGGCCATAAATTTGGCCTGGTGTACGCGGGTCTAGGGTGGATTTTATGGAGGGATGAGAGCTATTTGCACCGCGATTTGATTTTCGAGCTTCGTAAGCCTCCCTCTCCTCCTTCCCGCTGGATCTCGTTGACCCACAACGTCTCGACCATTAGATTACCTTGGAAGTGTCGAATATTCTTTCACCCTGTGCGCGTTTTCTTTTCGAGCAAGGTTTACAGTTATCTCATACACTTCCGTGCAGAAATTTCTCGAAACCCGCGGCACCCATCATCGCGCAAATGTTTAACTTCCTCAACCTTGGGTTTGACGGGTACAAAAAGATTGCGTACAAGGACCTCCGTAATGCTCGCTTGCTTTCGCGCGCTCTTGAAAGCACCTACTTCACGGTTCGGAATACAAATATCTCTTTCTTTGGCTTAGTCGTTCTTATCATGCTATGTAGGTTCTCAGCAATATTCACGTTCCCGCTGATGGTGTGCAACTCGACAGTAGCGGCCATAGCGACGACCCAGAGCAATTCAATGCGGGACTTCCTGTTGTCGCTTTCCGGTCAGTGCCGATTCCTTTTCCAGAACGTTACCGTGTCTCATTCCATGACAGGCTCTCTGAGGAGTATAAAAAAGAAAACCCTCATGTTCAGCAGGGATGGATTCCAGTACGTATGCGTGTGGTATTCAACGAACCCTGATTTGAACCCGTCTGCAGACCCTTTTGAGGACAAAGGGCTGGATTGTTCCAAACTACAATGCACGTCTATCGTTTTGCTCTATTTTTTCAATAGTTTTCTCATGTCTGGATTAACACTGGTTAGGCTCCTTTGGGCGCGGAAGCAGTTGAAATCTTGCGTGTTGTCGGTAAGTGGACTCCATTCGACCTAATGACCACATCCTAATTTTTTCCTTTTTTAGTTCGCGATACTCTTAGCGCAGATTTAATTGAGCGTTTGATCACCGATATCCTGGCGGTCACCGAATCGCTTACAAGTGAGAAGTCTCGCGTTTTATTTGAATCTTAAACTAATATAAACCCCACAGCTCACGATGGCAACCTATTCGCCGCAGTTGAAGCTTCGAAGGTGCCCAATCAACACGACCACAACGATGCGCGTCCTGAGAAGGAGAACTTTGGCGATGAGGGGCCAGAGAATGAAGGAAAGGGACAAGCTGGATTCTCGCGCCAGTGCTGATGTATGACCAATTAAATACCATGTAATGTACGGAATGAACCTGGAGGTTATGGGTACATAGAGTGTAACACTTGTATATCAGAAATAAATTTGCTATCGATTGTTTTGGAAATGAGGTGTCATGGGTCACTTGAATGAAGGTAGCCTGCGGCTAATAATCCTCTTTCGATTCTAAATACACGATAAATTTATAAGGCGGTGAAACCCAACGTCCGACAGCGAAAGGAAGATCAAAGAGATATCAACACGAGGAAGCTTTGAGGGAGAAATTCAAAAGATCCAAAAATATCGGCGAACCGATCTTCCAAACATAGATTTTTGCGCGTTGATATTCTTGAAATCAAAGAAAGAATAGATAAGTCGTATGCAAAAATAATCGAATGGAGATTTAGGTAGCTAATATTACGCGAAGGCCAATCCACCACAAATCCCAAAACAGGAAATGTCTCCACTCGCTGATAGCCGAATTTGGTCGGGGCGCTAAAGGGCCTTACCAAGCTCGTCCACTCCCTCGAGGGCCGAGGGGATTCGATTGAGCCTAATCCGACGGTCTTCTTCCCTATTTGCGCTCATCCTCCTGATAGTATGAAGTACTGCCTACCGTGCTTTGGTAGGTCCAAATCTCGAGACAACGAACGCGAGCCGTTGCTCCCAAGGCACACCGGTGGGCGGGAATCGAATCTGAATGCACCTCCCGACACAACTGGCTCGGAACGCTCAGTCGTGGACAAGTTCGTGGACGTGCTCGTGGCGCTTGAGAATGGGAAAGTTCCTTCACAAGACCAACTTTCAGGCTTCCTTCAGAATCTATTAAGGTCTCGGTTGCTGGAGGAGGAAAAGAGCGAGGTCGTTTCAGGCAGTGGACCGACGAGCAAACAGGGAAGAAAGGTTTTGGGCGACGCGAGGGCTTTCATACAGGCACTTTTACAGTTTGGGATGGAGAAGAACGGTACGTACGATACACTCCAAATTCTACACGTAAAGATGACTTTCTTGGACGATGGGTACTACAGCGGACGATAAACTACAAGAAACTTACTTCCAACTGATGCAGATCGAGTCTCCTTCACCCGTTCATGTTGACACAAAATCCTCCCTTTACACAGCGGGCCAAACTGCTTTGGACGCCGCAAAACAAGCGGGAGCGGAATTAAACGATGAAGGTAACGCAGGTGACTTACTTCCTATCCAACATAATATTATTTAACCCCCCATTATATCTCACCAAACATTCAGGACTAACAGACCAACTCGCCTTCGACGCTGCCACTTTCCTGCATGCGCTGCGCACGCTATTCGAAATGTGCATCTCCTCTCCCGTCTTCCGACTGCTCCTGACCGACATTTTCGCAATTGCCCGTGCCATCGTCGCGCACGCAGCGGCCGACGTTGAGCGTGCCGCCCTTCATGTACAACAAACTGTCGCGGAGAGCACTAATGACATCATTGCTACTGGGGAATCAAATTTGGACGTGAAAGTTGATGACGTCAAGGAGAAGGGCAAGGAAGTTGCAGGGGTGATAACCAACGCACCCCAGGAAATCTGGAACGAGTGGCAAGTGCTCGGAGAAGATGCGACTGACAAGACAAAAGAGAGAATATTGGAAAGAATTCAGGAGGTCTGCATTCATTTTAATCCACAAACTAGAAACTAATGAAAATGAGGAGGTAATTTCACGGCTGCAAAAGGACAAGGCGTCGCGTTCAGCGATGCTTTCGATCATGATCCTGACGCGGAAGTATACAGAAAAAATTGCCTCTGCATCAGAGACTGTTTCCGAGACTGTTGGCGATGTGCTAAAGCAGACCAAGGACTCGTTTAACGACGCCGAGGCCTCTCAGGCGCCAAATTACCCTCCGCATCCATACAGCTCTCCGAAACACGAAGAGAAAAAGCCGTTTTTCGATGTTACCTCTGACGCTCTCCTGACTAACTTCAGGGATATTCTGCAACGTCTTGCCGGAGGCTATTCCTTGGATGGGTTGCTCTCTGCCTTCAGCCGCGTGGTGCGGGATTTGAACGACATTCCGCTGGTTTTTGGAGATGAAGTAAACCAGGCAATCGAGGAGAAACTCAAGACTTCAGAGACCACGGCGTCCCAGTCCGATCCTTCACCCGTGGTGTCTTCATCCCCTCAGTTGCCCCCAGGCGGAGGCGGGAAAGCCAAGAGCAAGAAAAAGCGCAAGAAGCAGAAGGCAAAGGCGGAGAAGGAATCTCCTCTGCCTCCTTCTGAATTCCAAATCGAGGGGGACGCCACACCTACGGAGGAAACAGAAAAGGGCGACTTGAACGCCACTGGGACCACCAGTAATCCGCTCCGAGCATATTTTTCTCGCCTCGGAGAATATTTGGACAAGGCACTTAACGAACCTGGGTGGGCCATGTCCAAGGATGCCGCAAAGACGCTCGAGGTTCTGTTTGACGACGGCGTCGAGCTAGTAAATGTTGTTGACGAATCTGTGATAGAAGTCGGGGCGGACATCCTCGACGCCGCCTCCACGTCCAAAGGTTCCGGTGAAGACGAAGTGCGAAGAATATTCAAGAACGACCTCATATCCCTCGTGGACGAATCGGAAGCATACATCGCAGCGTTCGAGAAGGATAAGACGACTATGAAACTCTTACAAGCTTTGGATGTTCTTGGGGAGGACTTGACTACGCTTTTCTCCCTGGGTGGAAGGCAGAGCCAGCGTGGTATCACGGAGAGCATCAAGGGAATGGGTGGATGGACGTCCTGGCTTGGGTGGACAATCCCAAGGATCATGCGCATGCTTCCTCTTGGGGCGATTCCGATTCCGTCCATCGAGGTGAAGACAGCTAACTTCGAGGGGGCACTACAGTCTCTTTTCGTACAGAACCTGGTTCACGGGGAAACATCGACGGCAAGCGTACATCCCATCGCGAGCAGTTTGGTGCCAGACGATGTGGTGTTGAGGGAGTGGACAGAGTTGAGAATCGATATGGCGGATTACAAGCGCCCGTTGGATGGTTCCGTCGGCGCATCCGCACCTACTTCTCACCAGGTCAACGGTGTTCACACGACGTCGCGGGTACATATGCATGTAGACGGCATCCGCGCGAGGGTGGAAGGACTGGGATATTACTTCAAGTACACCGGCGCCTATGGATTTGGGTATGAAGACGAAGGCGTTCTGAGTGTGGACGTGGGGATGGGATCTCTCCATGATGGTTTTGGTGCGGATGTTGAGATCGAGATCGAGAACGATAGCAACCGCCTTGAAAGTGCGTCGCCTGCATTCGATATCCCCCAGGTCATCGTGAGTGCCCCAGAGGGCGAGGAAGAACTGGGCAAACGACCGCCCCATTTGGATGTGCAAGGTGCGGTGAGAGAGGCCGGGGACCATAACTTAAACGCTGACAATATCTCAGGGTCCGTGTCTGCGTCGGGAGCGGATCAACCGCTCTTCCGTGTAGTGGACGTGCGCATCACCCTCCAGGGTCTGCGGTTCAAGTTGGACAAGAGTCGGCACTGGATCCTCAATAAACTGTTTATTCAGACGCTCGCTGGGTCGATAGCAATGCGGGTTTTGAGGCAAGCACTCGAGGATAGAGTGCGTGTGAGCATGGAGGTGCTAGCGAGCGGGCTTGGGGAGGTCGTTAGGGATGTGAGAAAGCGGGGAGAGGAAAGAAAGCTTCGGAATGCTTCCCGCCCGCCAGGTCAAGATCAGGATGGAGAGGAGGGCCTCAAGGAATTCATTACGGATTGGTGGAGTGCGCTTATTGCGAAGTTGCCGGTAATCCTTGGAAGAGGCGCTAACTCCGAACCCCGAGAGCTCGAGGAAGGAGAAATTGAGGTCGAGGTCGAGACGCAGACTAGCACCAGCGCTGAGGCGACGAGTAAGGGGGTGATCTTCACCAACACCACTACTACTACCACAACAGATACAAAAGAACAACAAGCACATAGCACGTCGGCCATGGTATTCGACAAACCGACGGGGTCAATGCGGACGGTCGACCTTACGATGGAGGCTATCGGTACACCGCTGCCTCTTCCACCTCAGCAAGAGGTTGAGGAAGAAGAAATTGTCGTAGCGATTGGAGGCGGTGCGCAGTTGTTCCCTGGTAAACCGGGACCTTTTGGGGAATCTAGCAAGGATGGAGGCGCATTTAGCGCGGGTGTCGTTGGTGGAATGAAGGATGGAGCGAAGAGGGCGGTGAATGGGGTCGTCGAAGGAGTTCACATGGGTAAAGATGTAGTTGAGAGCGTGGAGGAACGGTTGAGAGAGAGGGGGAAGAAAGAACGTCACCCGGGCGATTCGAGGAGGAAAAGGACTTGGATAAGCGATGCATTTGATTTCCTATGATCACATGTTTTTTAAATAAGTCCTGACAGTGATATAGTATATTATAGTAATGATATAGGAAAAAAGATGAGATCCAATCCCATTGGAATTTCAAATTCCTAAAAAATCTCTCGGTATGTAGTTTTCAATGATGGATCGTTAGGCTCAGAAGTTTAGGTTGACTCTGCCGAAGCGAAGTTGAGGTGATGCATCGATGCAAGCACCTATGGGAATATCCTTGAGAGTCGAGACTCTACTACTTATACGCATGAATATTCGAATATTTGTCACCACTTCTTCGGATCTGCCAGAAGATGTGGATGCATAAACAGAGCAGCCGGCGCTTGATTATTGCGCGCCTACTTATAACCGACTCCGCTCGATCACAATTTCTTCAGCGGGGCCCCAGTCGGCCAGTTCCCCGTACATATATGTACGGTACCGTCATATATAAAAATGTGCCTCAAGGACACTCAAACCGACACGGATACGAAACACATCCGAAAGGCTTTCAATTTGAACGCGCTTATTTATACTATATAATTAGTAATTACACAACACTTTTCTCCCTATGTAATCGAATTTTTCTCTCCACACTCATAGTCACACATATCTTTTCTTTATAATCGCTAATCGTTTGGGGCGTTTCAATACACAGCCGATAGCATATTATCCCTGCGGTCCTAAGTCAGTACCGTCCTGCGCATCCGCAGGATTCGCTCTGGCCGAGTACTGACTGCCAAGTCCCACAGCTAAAATTACACAACTGCGAATTGAGCCCGAGTTTGACTCGATGTCCCCAATGTCATCGTCCGACACATAATTGCGCAGCAATTATGCGGTCTGGTAAGCAGGGCTTTGCAACATAGTATTACTTTTGCACAGACGTTCAATGGAGGGTGAACTCCACGTGGGTAATCAATAGCGCATGCTGAACTGACTAAGCCAAACGTAGATCAACAACTAACCGGTAAAGACTTACTACGTACGGCGCGGGGGGTGCGCAGCGACTTATCTCTCTCCAACCAACCAACCCCCCTCCCTTGTCGTCGGCGACCGCACGCACGACCGATGGCCAAATCCAAGACTCCGACACCCCAGGAGATCTACCGCCAGCGGCGACAGCGCGAGGAGCAGGAGAAGACCGCGCACCTCCCGCCTGGTCTCATCAACCACGGAAACACCTGTTTCATGAACTCGGTTCTGCAAGGGGTGAGTCTTTTTTTTTTACCCCAAGCGTTCGTTTGATGGGGGGTTGTTGGAGGAAGATGGGCTCAGAATAATGAATAATTAAATTTTAAAAAAAACACACACAGCTCATCGCGACACGCCTGTTGAGGGATCTTGTATTATTCAATCCCATACCATCCGAGGTTCAGAGAACGGCGTCGACACCGATTATTTCAAGACGATCCCCTCAGTTGACGAATGGGCATAACCTTGCGGGAGAATACGTGCAGCCATGGGTCAATACTATGCCGATTGGAGACAGGTTTTTGACGGTGTTGTACCAGGCATGGCAGAGTCAAGGATCGCGGAGGAGGGATGTAGCCAGCCCAAAGTGAGTAAACATCTATCTTACTGGCTTTCGTTCATGTTTCATTTCATGGGATGGTGGGATACCATATGCTAACTAATTTCTCAAGGCCACTTCTCGCGGCGCTAGGCCAAAAGTATGATCAGTATCTGGACTTTGCGCAGCAGGACGCCCACGAATTCCTGCGGATATTGTTGGATGCTATGCGAATGGAGGAGCAGGATGTAAAACATTTTTAATAACGTTTTCCGTGCAACCATGCTGATCATTCATCCTATTTAGATAATTAAGAAACGTCAACCGCCGCCGCCACAAAAGAAACGGCGGAGGACGACGATCACCAACGTATCCGACTCATCTCAACCCAACGGAAATGCCGAACCCCATGATGACCCCGACGACGACTTACCCCTGCTCTCCTTCGCTGACATGTTATTCGGCGGCCAACTCACCAGCATCCTCGTCTGCCAAAAATGCAAACGTGTATCGCAGACGTACGAAGAGTTCAATGATATCAGTTTGAGCATCAAGGCGGAGGACTACCTCCCTCACAATCGGAAACGCGATCGGTTCAAGAAGATGGTGGGGAAGTTGACGCAGTTTCCCGGTACGGAGAAAAGCGAGAAAGTCCGGGTACACCTCCCGATTGCCAGGGCTGCAGTGGAGATGCAGCGCTCGTCATCAGTCCCGCCGAGTCCTCGTGCAGATGTGAAACCGCTTGATGAGGAGCTGCCTATTACTGATGGACCACGGAGACGGAGCCTGGATGTACATCCCGCGATAGGACCCACGCCAGATTCGCCTGAGCTACCGGTGGAAACGACGACACCGGAAGCTAATCCAATCAAGGTGGATCCTCCTAGTGAGATACAGGAGAAGGATCGCGAGGATGATAAGAGCGATCATTCGGTCGTGATCGTTAATATCGTCCCGTCAGAGGAGAAGCACGTCGAATTTGTAGATCCGACGATCCCAAATCGAAGAGAGGGCAGTGGTGATTCGGATAAAGAGAAGGATGCGAAGGAACCTGAGAAGGAAAAGGAGAAGTCTCAGGATGGTTGGGCAAAGCTTGGCCGGAGGATCAGCATGACGGTAGGCATAGGACGACCTCGAAGCGACAAGGAGGGCAGGAAGGATCGAGAACGGAAAACTCGGTCGATGGATCGCAGTGGGATGCAGCCTGCCATCAAGGAGGGCATAGTCTCTGTCGGGGTTTCTACGCATTCAGGATCATCGCACGATCTGGGCACAGCGAGCAACAAAGTTTCGCTGGACAGTATGACTGTGCCATCGAGGACGTCATCGACGCTCACCTCAGAACCTATCAATGGAATCTCCTCAAGTTCGTCATCTCCGAGCAAGCCCTTAAAGCCGTTACCATGTCAGCCCATCTCTGCGAGCTCATCAACGCCGATTGTCACCAACCCACCTCTTTCGCAACCCCCAATCGCGCCAGCACCTTCATTAGCACCGACCGCCTCCACATCGAATTCAATTTTTCCCCACGTCCATCGTTCAAAGTCTCCGAAACCACCTAAACCCAGTGCTGCAGAGACCGAGTACCTGCGCAAGATCTTGGCGGATATTTCGACTTCTCCAGCATCTGCGAACCCATTCGCCATCTTCAAGCCTCCGCTGATACACAACCACCAGAATAATCATCACCCACGAGCACCATTCGCTGGAAGCTCGCCTTTGAGTAGACCTGGAACCCCTGGAACCGGCTCACGAGGTGGAGGAGAGAAAGACAAGAGCCCAAGTGCGGCTGCATGGCTAGGTATGGGTGTGCGCAGTTTCTCGGGTATCGAAGATTGCCTGAGGATGTTCACGGCTGTGGAGGTGTTGGATGGGGAAAATATGGTGGGCTGCAGAAGGTGTTGGAAGATACAGAATGGGATGTTGTCCAAGAGTAAGGATTCCGATGAGTACGAAGAAGATGAGGAGGATCCACCAAAGCGCTCGAGCTCGCCGCCGGTTGATACTGGTCAGCTGGTTGGGGTAGAGGTGGACCCACCGCCAATAGTAGATGGCGAGAAACGACGCCGGCCGTCGTTAAAACCCCTCACTGCATCACATCCCGCAACCTCTATCCCAACCTCCCTCTCCACGCCCACCGTATCGTTCTATACACACCCCGACTCGAGCGACACCCGCTCCGTGTCCTCTTTGCCCACAGCTCCGACATCGGTAAAGGATAGCGACGAGAATAACAGCAGCGACGGTTCGCCCTCGCCTCTGTATTTCTCCGTTAATGGCTCGGAAACTGCTCTAAGGACGCACAGCGAGGCGGATGAGCGACGACAACAAGGACCTGGTGGACTTCCCATTCCTGTCATTTCTACCACTGCCCCGCCTGATACACCCGCCAGCACGATCGATTCTCTATCTACCTTGGCCACTGCTGAGAGCCAAGATTCCGCCTCGACCTCAAAGTCAGGTCCTTCCATAGCCAGCCGCTTGACACAGGCGTTGTATGGGTCATCTGGGTCGAAGGATTCTCTAGTGATACCTGGGAAATCAGGAGCGCAGAGGAGGAAAACATATTCAGATGCGACGACGACAGATGACAATGACAGCTCCGATGACGACAACAGCGATACCTCGGCGGGTACATCGCTTTCTGCCGATTCAGTTGTGGAGCTCGGCCAACAACAGGCACCAACCGTCGCTTCTCTAGCAGCACGTGGATCTCAGCACTCACCGCCGTCCACCGCGGCACCGCCTGTGCAGCAAAGGAAAGCGGGGCCCAAGCCTGTGATAATGCGTCCGGCGTACAAGCGCTATCTCATCGCAGTCCCACCGCCTGTGCTCGTCATCCATCTGAAACGCTTCCAGCAAATAACCAGGACCCCTTTGATATCATTTTCACATGGGTTCAAGAAGTTGGAGGATTATGTTTCGTTTCCAGAGTACCTCGACCTGACGCCGTTCCTTGCGCCGCGGAAGGAGGATTATGGGCTAGGGAAGAAGAAGGGGTCGAAAACGAAAGACAAGGAGCAGAGCAGGAAGGTGAAGGCAAAGGCAAAGGAGGAAAGGTGCATGTACAGGCTCTACGCTGTGGTTGTGCATATCGGGAATATGGTCAGTTCTGGGCCTATGATGCTCTATTCCCTTTTCAAGGATTTCCAGACCTAGTGCTGATCTTTTTTTTTTTTTCTTACTCTCTCTTTCTTTCCTGTTAGCTTGGCGGCCATTATATTGCTTACACAGCTCTTCCTCCTGATACATCGATTTCGTCATCGTCGGCTGGGAGTACTGCTACCAATAAAGCCCCAAATGGACCCTCTGCTGATTCCAGCGCAGAGGCCACCATCGAGAAGGAGACCTCAAAGCCAGCATCGGCGCCATCTTCTAATCCGACGACGAGAGAACGACAGTGGGCGTATATCAGCGACACGACTGTGCGGCTGACATCATTGGAGGAGGTCTTGCATGCGAAGGCGTATATTTGCATGTACGAACGCTGCTAATTTGGGGGAGGGGTGTTCGGGCAACTATTTAGAGTAGGACGGTGAACTTAGAGTGGAGGGATGAACCGGTTCTTATTTGTAACGGACACTTTATGTATATCCTATTTTGTAACTTTAATTTTTCCTTTTTTCGTTCCACGTTCTTTTTGCGTTGTGTAATGTTTTCTGTTAATATTGGGCGTATCTTTGCATTGTATGTAGTGTACTTAGGTTGCCTCGCGTTTGGGTTAAGCGTAAAGCGTCATGATGTCTGACGAAGGGAAATTGAATGACGAGTTTTGAGTTATACCTGGTGGAATGAATTAGAAATATCTCAAGCCGAAAGTGCAGCGAGTGGTAGTTTCGAGATCGAAAACACAAATGTTCATTCTTTCTCTTGAGCAGAATAAATAAAAACAACAAGCAAGCGCGGAGGGTATGGACTCATTATTTAATTAATAAAGTTCCTCCTCCTCCGGCTTCCAGTTCTTCGCAACATCCCAATACCCCTTCAACTTCTCACCCAACGCATCCCTAGCCTCACGATCCGTAGGGCATGTGCGCGCCTTGAATGCGTTAAACTCACGATCGCGCAAAGCGCCCTCCCATACGAGGTAACACGCGTTATCCTCGAGCGACTTGACCTCTGGTACCTTCTCATCCCCACCATCAACAGCGGCAGCCGTTGTTGAATCCGCCTTGTCCTTGCCCTTCCCTTTGTCAGCGCCGCCGGTAGATGATAGTTCTTCAGCATCCGATTCGGGGTTTTCGAGTTCGACGGCTTCGCCGCCCCTTGGTCTGGCGGCTTCGGTCCATGCGATGCGGTGCAGCATGAGCCGTTTGTAGTTGCGGATAAACTTGGCTGCGCCCTCGACGTAGACGAGGCTGAATTGGGAGTTGAAGATACACACGCCGGTGAGGTTGAGCTGGTCCGCGTTTTTGCGTACTTTGAATTGATGTGCGGGGTCGGTGAGGACCATAACCCTAGCAAGGAAGTTCGGCTTAGTCGGATGTTTACAGATCGGGAAAGAGGAAAAAAACACACTTGAAAACGGCACCGAATATTCCTCTCTTTTCCTCATCCACCTTCTTCGTCTCAACCTTCTCCCGCCGTTGCTCGTCCGTCAACTTTCGTTCTGCATTCATTTTCTCGTGCGTATGTCTTCGCATAGCCACTTCGCGCCGTACACGTGCTTCGACACGAGTTGGGTCTTGCACCGCGTCCGATGTCAGGACTTTCATCAGATTTGCGAGACGCACTAGGGGTTGAAGGAGGGTCAGCTTGTATACAAGGTATTCTTTAAAAAACAACATGTGCGTACCTTTTGGTGCGTCGGGTGGAAGGAGCCCCATCCGGATTCTGTCACGCTTGTCTTGTAGTTCCTGTTTCCTCCTGAGTTTCCTCATCTTCTTTTGCTCCTACAAACAGAACATTCAGCAAGCTAAAGAATGAATACAAAAAGGAACGGACCTTTTTGGTCAACATCATCGGCTTCAATGCGACCTTGTTCTCATCCGGCGCAGGGATGGGGATGGGATGTTGGATGTATATCGTGATCGGTGAGTCGTGATTATTGATATTGAGGCCCTCCATCCCGAATGTCTGGATATCATCGTAATTCTTGGTCGGAAGAAGGGCCGCGTCCCACCACTCTGATTCAGGAGGTGGTGCGCGCTAGGAAGATTGGATTAAATCGACGACTAAGGAAATAAAAAAGGGAATAGTCACCTTGATAGTTTTCTCGATCCCCAGATCTCCATCAAGTCCAGCCTTTCTGGCACTCTCCGCAATGCGCTGCTTCAGCGCCTCAAGTTGGATCTCCTGCCTCATTTGATTACCGAGGGTGACATATTTTCCCTTTGGTACGAAATGGAACTTCCGACCAGTACGTTCTCTAGGTGCACCCTCAAAGCTCGGCCCCGCATTCGCACTGCTGGCGGTATACGGATTCACGCCGACGGCCGGGCTGGGTGTCGGCACCGGGACTGATGGCGTAGGTGTAGGTGTAGGTTGGTTTCTGGTGTTGGCTTTGATGGAAGCGAACTTGGGCTGCATGGGTTTGTACCGCTCCTTCTTCGTCTGTGCGAAGATGGGCGTTTGGTCCAGTAACATGGGATGGGCAGTCATTTTGAGACCGGCCCCTTGCTGGGTTTGCTCGACCACGGGAGTGCCCGCACCTGAGCCTTTCTTCTTGCTCGACTGGGCGAGGCTCTGTGGAATTTATTCGATTAGAAGTTACACTGACAATAGAGGATAAACAAGCACACCATATACGGGTTGTCTTTGATCGCGAGCTTGCTCTGCGCGTCGGCCACGCGCCGTTTGGCCTCTGCGACTCTGCGCACCAGGTCATCCGAGAGGGCTGGCGTGCCTGCCTTGGATACAGATGAAGAGGAAGCGGGCGTCGGTCCGCTGGAAATGACCGCTGGCGAAGGAGTGGAGTTGTAGACCACTTTGGATGGTAGAGATGCGGGGACCAGGGGGACTTTTGGAACAGGAGCTGCGAGTCCGATGGGGCCTTTGTTGGCTGTACCGGCGAGAGCGGGGTTCTTCTTCATCATGGCTGCATGTTTTGCTGCGATCTCTGCCCGTTTTTGAGCGATGAGCTCCGCTGCTGAGAGCTGTAGGCCGTCAGTTGATGATTTGAAGATCGAGGAGGGTATTACTTACCCCACCCGCTGGAGCTGCGGCACCATTACTACTGGGCGTATTCTGCAGGTAAAGAAGGGGTTGGAGAGCCAGTCAGGAGCAGTTTGAAACATAAAAATTCACCTTGAATTAACAGAAAATGGTACTCACATCGCTTGAAGACAAGAAAAAGTCAGCTATCGTGAAACGACAACGGAAATGCGACTGACCTTTTCAGTTTCTTGTTGCTGATTGCATCGGTGCCTTCAAACGCTCGCTTCCTATCGTTCATCTTGGACGCTTTCGACTTGTCGCCGTCAACGGCTTGTGGAAGTCAAAGTCAAGCAGTGACAACGTCGTCCAACGTCAGATTTGCGCGTTACGTAATCTCTAATGTTTTCTCTTTCCTCCCTTTCCCGTCGAGCCTTGGGTACGGCTCGGACGTCGTTCAAGCCTGCTGTGCAACACAATGTCGAGACCGCCCTGTCTCCGTTGAGCCTGTTTACCCGTGGACGCGCCCAGCTGGCACCGAAACAAGTCAAGCACATCAAGCGTCATAAGGGACGAATCCCCATACCCATCGGAGGCTCGACCAAGGGCACAACTTTGGCCTATGGCGAGTGGGGAATCCGGATTAAAGGGAATGGCGCTCGCTTCAGTGCAAAGCAGTTGACTACAGCACAAGAGGTGATTCTGAAGAAGCTAAAGGTCATTAAAGGGAGCAAAGTGTATTTGAGGGTGTTCCCGGATATTCCTGTGTGCATAAAGGTGCGGTTATTTTATTTTGGGTTGGAAGATTAACTTTATAACTGTATGTTTAGGGTAATGAGACGCGTATGGGTAAAGGGAAGGGAACCTTCGAGTTTTGGGCAACTCGGTTCGTCGTTTTCCATCCCTTCAATGAACGCTTCTTATATATCGTTTTTCTACCAGAGTCCCACCGGGTCGAGTAATATTTGAGATTGGCGGTTCTCCAGTTCGCGAAGAGCTCGCTAGGGATGGTCCGTGTCCGATGTTAATCCTGCCAAATTTATCATCTAAAACTCTGTTTCTTTCACGTAGTCCTCCGCCAAGCCGCAGCGAAACTCCCCACCAAAATGGAATTCATTTCCAAATCCTCACCACCACGACTCGGCAACCTCCTCATCACCCCTCCCAAGCCTATCGACAGCGCTCAACCCGTGGATGTCGTGGACCCTTCGACGATCCCAGACTCAGTGACTGGGTTGATTCAACCAACGGCAGGGTCTTCTTGAGACATAAACACCTATTCTATTATAATCTCTAATATCATTTTCTCAACTGTCCTTGGCTTATTCAAGCCCTCTAGAGTTGCAGCACTGTGGCAAATTGCAATGCTTGTTTTCGGCATCCCAACTATGGTCCAGCCTCTTGGGCAGTCTGCTGGTCGATTACCCTCCTAGGAAGTGAACATTTCTTGAGTTGAAAACGGCAACTGACTTCCATCTCAAAAATACTTCCTCGACGCGTCCCTTTTCTTCCTGTTGGATGGCGCGGAACTGAATACTAACCTATATGCTCCAGTCAATTAACCATGCTCCGCAACGTGGTCTCGTAGTCTCACCTGTCTGGGATGCTGGATTTTAGGACGAATTCTGACGGCTTCAAGACATATGTCGACCAAGTGTGGAAGCCGGTGGTCGTGGGCAAGTCGTGGGTCCATCGGGACTTGCCGTCGAAAAGGAGGCTGATCCATGACTCCCATGGACACCTACCAAAGGCAAATCTCTGAGCAGCTGCTGCTTTTACACGAACTTCAATATTCAGACCCCAATATGCGCGACTACGATGACGTTCTTCGTACTGGTCGACACTTCCGCCACTCAGACGCCCACCCCGACGTCCGCTTTCTCGACACTATCGCTCTAGCCTTGACCACTGGAAAACCCGGTGAAGTTTTCGCAGCTGCATTCGACAAACGCGAACAAATGCAACTCGTTCTCGCCAAAAACGGGGTTCCCACACCTGATGACATCGCAGCTGCAGAGGAGCTCATCTCTCTTATCGGGAGTCCTGATATCACAAATGCAATACCCCTCTTTTCCTTCCTGATACGCCGATGTGGGCCCAATATCGATAAGCGAATCCACAATCTGCATAAATCTGTTCGCGCGCTCCAGAACGACTTCATATTAGTGCTAGAGGAGTACGAGTCGGAGGCTGACATCACCGCCGAGTTTCCTCTTGTGGATCTGGTTGCAGAGTATGGAGATGCGGTGCCTCCGTTTGCGACAGTATGGGCAAACTTTGTCGGAGAGATAATCAACCTAACCGCAGAAGGATTAGATGCAGGAGATGTACTCGATTCAACAGGGAAATATGCACGAATCTACACCGCTGCCTATGCTCTTAAGCACCCTCGATTCCTCAAAACCCTCGTCTACGGCTATTCCTATTCTCTGCACAGAAGCTGCAGGGGCAAGGCAGAGAAACTAAAGCGACGTTTACAAAAAGTTTGCCAATACATTAGCGGCGTCACAGACCTCATTCTGCAAGCCAAGCGACTCTTCCCGATCCCGCACCGATGGGTAATGGATACTTTCACTGGCACAGGAGAGGGTGATATCACTCTTTGCGACAATGCCTACGATGCCGTATCACGAGCACTCGACCGCTCGTCTCTGTCGCCGGAGCTGGTGGACAAACTCGACAACAGCCTCCCTTCCATGCTTCAATAACTGGGAGAGACAACGAACAATGCACCCGTGTATTCACGCTGAGCTCCGTATCATCCTCCACTTTGGCCTACCGTCGGATGTGGAAAGAGACGAATTTTCTCTGAGGGCAATTGGACTTAATAAACGAAGCTGTTTCTGTTGTACCCTATGGATCAAACAGTACAATTTCCTTTTCCAAACGCGGTGGATGACCAGGGCATCTGGCGGCAAACCACAAGTGGACTGGGCACTTCCAGGTGGTGCTTGTTCATATGCAATGCAGGTGGGTGGGAAGAGTGAAGTTGATCAGGAGGTAATGTATGATGTTTCGACAACATTGCGAGGTAGACTGGGTGTGCTCCTCCTGGGTGAGAATGATTTCGGAGATTACGATAGGAGTGGCTTTGACCATACCGGCCTGGTGGTGTATGAGAGGGTGAGGGCATCCGCTAGAGCTTGGGTCGCTCGTCAAGGTTCCGAGTATCCAGAGGAATTGGTTGATTGAGGATCCGGACGAGATAATTGTACTAGTTCACACTCTGTACTTAGATATATGTGAAGATTTGATGAGAATGTGAATGATTGAAATGGGGAATACGACGCGAGGGTAAGCCTTGGTGTAAGACTTGGTTCTGGAATTATCATCGACTTTATTTCTATGGGCCCGGGCCCAACGATCGAGGAAGGCCATTACATTAATCGGACTGGAGTAATTTGACACCAAAGATCACTTTCTCCCCTCTGCCCATGTAGAATAGTTTTCAATTACAAAAAAATCACTAAAATCGTATTGGTTGAGCGAGCGGAGAACATTCGCTAGTCTCTCCTTCCTCATTGGTATCCAAAGTATCTCTCCACCACCCAAACTCGCAGGGGCAGACACAATCAAATTGTGATCCCTAAATTCACCCAGTAAAGCCCGCAACGCCGTATCGCTCGTCGCCAAAAACTGTTCTCTCGCCGCACTGAATAAGACATCGTAGGCCATACCAAACTGTTGCAAATCGTTCGTCGCCGCCGTGCCGTCTTCTGCACCTGCCGGACCTGTCTCTTCGATTGCCCCTAGCTGTGAGTTACCGAGAAGGGTGAAGAGCTTTTGCGCTTTTTGTGTGACGGAGGCGAGGATGTGCGCTGCCGCTGTCTCGCTCATCGCCGTTGCGTTTTGGGCGGCCATAAGAGTATCTGTCTTGCGGCGTGCCCCACCGGTATGTGCTCCCGCGAGCGAGGAACGGTCGGCGAATGCTAGCTCGAAGTCGTAGGATGCGAGCGTCGTGAGGTCGTGCCACACCCACGCGAAACCATGAGAAGGCATGGCGTCGGTAGGAGCAGAAGGGGTGTAGGAATTGTTTTGATCGGGTTTGCGAGCGAACATCTCGGAAGATGACCAGAGGAGGGGCGCGTTGATGTGGTCGATCGAGGCGATGATATGTATTCGGGGATTATGTGCTAGCAGCGCGAGGATTGCTTTGGACTTTGGACTTCGGAAAGGGTAAGAGTCGATGTTGTGAATAACGATATAGAGATGGATTTGTTGCGAAGGGTCCAGGAATATTTCATGGATCCTGCGTGCTTGCTTTTCGGGTGTTGTTGATGGCTGATCGAGTTCATGAATCCCGGGCAGGTCCTCTATCGAGTTCAGAAGATCTTTAATCGCGAAATCGGGTTGAAAACCATTCGTGACGACCACATGGCCTCGTTTTGAGCACCGAGTGGTGGCAAACTGGTTGAGAAGGCGTCGTTTTGAACCAAGTCCGTAGCAGATAACATTGAACCCCTCGTCCAGTTCACACATATAGCGCTCAAAGGCCACATCACGATTTGGTTCCTCCAGTATCCTCGGCTTAAGAGCTGGGAGCGAGAATTTCGAAACAGATGCAGATGCGATGGCTTCTGTGTATTCCTCTGGGCTGGGAGGGAGGACGAGCTGCGAATACACGTTGGACGAGGTCTGAACCCTGCCCGGCTTGTTGTACGTGAAGTACGCATCGAATGCAGTTTGAACAATAATATTACTGCTGTAGTCAGCCTCCAATGGATCTGTAGCCTTCCCTTTTCCTTTCTGGCGCGCACTTGGTGTTACGGTGGTGGCATTAGTTGGGATGTCTTCGGATCCAGAGTCGTCGTCTTCATCCTCTTCCTCGCTTGATAGTTCGGGTTCTTCGACCACAAAGGATCTTCCTGAACGCGTCATTTTAGGCGCTCTGCTTTGGGTGGGTTGATGTCAGAAGTTGAGGAGATAATGAATGTGAAGAGAGAGAACGATCTTCACATTACGGATCACGGTTGAAGGTTGGATCGCGGGCCGGCCTTATTAGTTATCTGTTACTGCCCCTACCACCACCACCACCAAGCAGCTCCTCAGATATGTACATGTTAATTTTTTATCTTTGCGTTTGTTTCTATTAATAAAAATATTGTACAAATGTACCAAGTGTTTAAGCGTACAAATTGTTTAAGCAGACGATTCGTCGCTACGACTGCATTTTTTGGTTCACGAGGAGTGGGACTAGGTTGTAATTATAATTACATACAAAGAAAAAAGGCTTTGCGGATGTTCATTGAAATAATGCGGTCTAGAATTTTTGGGAAGCGTCCCGTGTCTCCTCGATCGGCGTCATTATCTCAGACCCTTTTAGTGTAGAGGATTGGCCGTCATCATCTCTCATGGATTGCGAGTCGCCGCCGCACGCCTGTAGAAGTAACGGGTAAGTCTTGGTCTCCTGATTATCCGCGAAGAGAAAATTTGTCCTACCACATTAACATGGGACAATGGAACGTCGTTCCAGACTTGCTTCACCACCGTGCGGCCAATCCTGATTTCGCCCGTCATGTTATCCAGGTTGCGCGAGTATTTCCGGGTATTAGCGGTTGTCTCGTCGTAACAGTTCTCGAGATCTGGAAGGGGTGGGGGGCCACCGACGGCAAGCGGTCTGTTGTTGAAAGTCGCAAGGATGGTGATGGCGTATAGTTTGGTAATCATGATGGCGGGAACGATAAAATAGACGCTGGTCGTGATCTGCTCCCGGAAGCCGACGAAGAGCACGGCGCTGGCGATTGAGGAAGTGGCTAACATGAACGTAAATATCGCTGTTATAAACCCAGTAGAACCCTACGCGTTTAACACACCTGTAGCAATACCAGTTTCGATAGACAGTCGCACAATCCTGGTAATGAGGACATCGGTATTCTTGAACCCTGTTTGATTCATCGACAACTAGTAGCGGGTCAATAAATATTGAAAGAAGGTCGCTGTGATATAGCTCACATAATAAAACATGCACGCAGCGATAACCACATCGCATAGGGCACCAGATCCATTCCAAATCTGAGAGGCATTCCAAGTTAGATTTATACAATTGACAATAGCTTAGAATGACGCACCCCGCAGGTGAGATAGATGTGCTTGGCGACGACCACCTTAGAGAGAACGCCTGCATTGAATAACTTTGCACCAAAGGCAAACGCAGAAATGCCAGCACAAAGCGACAACTGAGAAAACAAACACGTCGACCGTGAGCAGCTGGAAGATCTAACGCCACCAGGTGACAGGATCCGCCAAACTCACTGAAGCAATTACAGCGCCGATGATCTTTGAATCCGACAACAGCGTGATGCGATACGCAAAAGTTAGATGGCACAAAAGCCCAACTACACCGCCCCGCCTCCGTTTAATCTCAATTGGTCGGAGATGGAGAGAAAAGAAACCCACCAACACCGCCGAGGATGGGGAGAGTAAGCCAGAGCAGGTGTATATTATCCAGGCGGCTAAAGTCACCATAGCCAGTTGCGAAGATTCTAAATGTGTCATGCGTGACCATGAACGTCTGCGAGATTTCCAAAGCCAAGGAACTGTAGACCAGCAGCTTCATGTATACTGGGTCCCTGGGGAAACTCAGGTAATAATTGTCTATGTCGAAATGGGCGTCAGCGGAAAATTGGGTGTAGAAGATGGCGAAGCCTTACAGACTTGAACGCATAGGACGCCTTGAAGACCCCAGGTGAGGAGAGATCCAATTTGCTTATGCACACAAATAAGATTTCTGGTCGGGCGAACAGAAAACAAGGGAGTATACCAATGAGGAGAGACTAGCGGTCATAATTTTAACGCGGCAGTTCAGTGCGTCGGCTCGATACATGACTCACAGTGGGAGGAGGAGGCTCTGTAACGCGGCGTCAAAGGCGGAAGACATGGCAGAGAGGGAGGAGTCCTGAGAGGAGGAGACACAGGTCCATAATTTCTCGCGTCGTTCATATAGGAAAATCAAGAATGGAAGAGATTCAGGGAGAATCCAGAAGCGGAATCATGAAAAAAAAGGTCCCTTCGCAAGCAGGTCGCAGGTTGGACCGACTAATCCGGGAGCAATTTGGCGCGGCAAGCAGGAAGTTCTGGGGGATATGTTAAAAGCGTATGAACGCTAACTTCTAAAATCGGATATCAACTGGACCAAGAAGGAACATGCATCTATTCAGCATTCCACACACCACCATTAAACATGTAATATTTGACGAGAGAGCCTTCAAAGCTGGCGGGGTTATCTATGAAGGCGATAATAGCTTCCCATTGACAGTGAGGACAGCCCAGAATTTTTAATTTCCATGTAGGAATAATGGGGATGAAGAAACCTTTAGAGGAACACAAGAAGCATCATGACATACGTAGGAGGGAGGATCTTCCACATCCAGCATTTCCCGTGCCATGGTCTTTTTTTCAAAAATCAAGGCGATAAGAGGGAAATGCTCCAACCAGGTGGGAAGCAGGAGATGACGCTGCTCAGGTGCAAATCGACGCAGGTACGCGATGACAAGAATGTTGTTGAAGACATGAATGGAAGTTGTGTTTTTTTCTATAATGCTCTGCCCCAATTGGGTGTTCCTCCTTTGGCAGTTCAAAAAAAATAAGCGAATTCCGGCGGTTCCAAAAATAAAAGGGCGAATCTCACGGGAAGGCGTTTGGGCATACTTAGAGGTAGCGTGATGTCTTTTCGAAGGCAATGCGTTCATGGGTCCGGCGATGTTGCAACGTTGTATATGAAGCATCTTTTGACTTTGCTCGATGACTCGCCATTGTGTCAACGATAAAAGTTGTTCACCGCATCCAATGCGCTCCATCTCCGTCTTCCCATAAGTGCTTCAATAGGTGAAGATGTGATCCGTGAGCGTTACACAATGCCTCAGCTTGCGGATTTTCCCCGAGGAATCCGATGCGGTATTTCATCCTGAATGGAGAATACTATCATATGTCAAGCAAGTTCTGAATGATTGTTGGATCTCACACTGTCAAGACCAGTCAACGCCTAGGAGCTCCGGATGCGCGCGGATCTTCTTTGTATTTCAACGGAATCTGAGCCGACGTAGTCAAAAACAGGACCCACGGCACAGGAGAAGATAAGAAAGAAGTCGCTAAAGCTTTCAAATTTAAGAGGCAATGTAACTTGAAGGGTTTAGGAGACTTACAATATTCCCGACGGCGGTATGGATAGCCGTCGACTCATCATTCGCCAGTAAGCCTGAAAGAGGAGGCCTGCCGACTAACTTCCTTTTGCATTTTCTTTCAAGGGATGGTCATTCCAATTTCGTTCAATGTAACTTGAAGTCATGGAGGGGGCGTTGAGAATAGATATGTGGAATGAATGCACTTGGCAGAAAACATGAATGGCCCCGGAAGATTCTCTGTGAAAGCTGTTTTCAATTGGTTTATGATCTAAATTGGATGGCGAAATATAACGTCTCTGTTAGTATATCGGTTAGTACACGCGCCTGTCACTTGTTCCAAGTGCGCGCGAAAGCTGGGTTCGACTCCCAGACAGAGAGCTTAATTTTTCTTTTTATTCCGTTGTCTTCAAACTCCGCCAATGCCATCCTTGCCTCCTTCACCCATGTTCTTACGATGACAAGCACCCCAATTCATGGTAATTATCATGGGTACGTTATCACTCCTTCACATACTTCATTTTTGGTGACATATTCTAGCTCATTTGTAGATATTACACGAAGCGGCCATTTCTGCAGGACGAACGTCTCCTTGTACTTCCTCCTGGTCTGTTCAAAGGAGCACGAGTACTCGATGTTGGATGCAACGAAGGTTGGGTGACCTGCGAAATCGGTGCGCCTTGTTTTTACTTTCTGTGCCATCAAGGTGGAATATTCAAGAGGCGGTTTTAGCTCAGACGCACGGTGCTCATTTCGTTGTTGGGGTCGATATTGACGACGCCTTGATCCAGGCTGCATGGCGAAGGAGACGCGCAGTATGGTCAACTCAAGCTCCTCCTTTAGACAAGTCCAGGGACGTGGACGGCCCATCCGCAGCAGAAATCAGTGACCAAGCGAAGACGACCTCGCGGCATTACTTCCCAATGTCGTGTGAGCATGAATTTGGATCCTTACCCATACCACCTGCTTCTTCCGCAAGGGAAAAGCTGTCCTTCCCACACAACCTCTCCTTTCGCACAGCGGACTGGACGAAGACTGAATTGCCCGAAGATTCGGAAGGTTATGATGTTGTCATCGCGTGAGTTACGTTCCTTGAACGCCTTTGGTGGCTTTTGCCATTGGGAGGTCTGACAGTACTTCTTCTTCCACACACACACACACATAGTTTCTCCATCTCCAAATGGATACATCTTAACGAAGGAGATAACGGCTTGACAGCTTTTTTTCGACGCGTATATAACGTCCTGAAGCCAGGTGGGAGCTTCGTGCTAGAACCACAGCCTTGGGAATCTTATGCGAAGGCCCGGAGGATGGACTCGGTGATCATCATCTCGATCTCACCTTTGACACGCTTCTGACCCCCCCATTTTGCAACAAAAGAAACTGAAAGAGAACGCAAAGTATCTCGTCATTCGACCCACAGATTTTGGGTCCATTTTGAAAGATATGGGCTTCGTGCTTGTGCAGCATATTGGTTCAATCGGTGAAGGAGGTTTGTCACTGGAATAGTCTTTCCAAGCTCCCTTTTATTGACGTGTACTCCAGGATTCAACCGGCCCTTGGATTTATATCAAAAGTCGTAAGAAAAGGATCTTGAAAATGATCGCAGTTGATGGATTACATACTGTAATCGTTTCCCAGAGTTTAAACTCATAATGACCACAAGTGATTTGCAAGTGATAGTATACGCTTCTCGAATCTCGACCTTCAAATTCAATTTAAATCACCAATTGACGGCCTACAGCTCACAGCGCTCAAAAACGCGCCGAGATCTCATGATTCTCAGCAAAATATGCAGCGATGATGACGAGGAACCCCGCTCTCGCCGGTGCGCCCACTGGTCCCTGCATCTCTCAACTCCACTGCTTCGCCAGCGGACCCACGCCCACTTCCTGTTCATCTGTTCAACACGGGCACTCCAGCTCTCTCGGATGACCTGATGCGCAGAGCAATCTTGCGATGAAAGACAACCCGTATATGGTATGCCTATTTACTTATCCTCTATTCTCAATTGTAAATCTTAATCAAACAACTTCCACAGAGCCTCGCCTCGAGCAACATGAAGTAAGCCTACCCTGTGGGCGCTCCCATAGTTGAGCAAACCCAGCAAGGGGCTGGCCTCAATGACTGTCCATCCCTTTTTACTCGATCAAACTCCCGTTTTCGCACAGACGAAGAAGGAGAGGTACAAACCTATGCAGCCCAAGTTCGCTTCCATTAGGGCTAACACAAGAAACCAACCTACACCTACAACATCTGTCCCGGTATCGGCGCCCACCCCGACAGTGGGCGCGAATCCGTATATCGCTAGCTGTGGGCCTAGCTTCAAGGGCGCACCTAGAGAGCGTACTGGCCGGAAGTTCCACTTCGTACCAAAGGGAAAATATGTCACCCTCGGTAATCAAATGAGGCGGGCGATCCAGTTTGAGGGGCTGAAGCAGCGGATTGCAGTGAGAGCCAGAAATGCTGGACTCGATGAGGATGAGGATATGGGGATTGAGGAGACCATCAGCAATTAAATTCTCTCAGCACGCACCACTTCCTGAATTCTGACAGAGTGGGATGCGGCCCTTCTCCCTACCAAGAATCACGATGATATACAAACGTTCGGCATGAAGGGCCTCGATATCAACAATCACGACTCGCCGATCTCGACATACGCTCAACATCCTATCCCCATCCCTGCGCCGGATGAGGTCGCATTGAAGCCAGTGACGTTGATCAATAAGGTGCATTTCTTTTTTGTGCTCATTCTATACTTTTATTGACTCTCCTTCAACCACCAGTGCGTCTCGCAAATCTGATGAAAGTCCTTACATCGGACGTGGTGCAAGGCGCAACTCGTGTCGAAGCAAATGTACGGCGCGAACTAAGCAGGCGAAGACATACGCACGAGAAGATGAATGCAGAACGAAGGTTGGCGGACGACTCCAACGGGGGGAGAAGGTGGATGAAGAAAAGAGAGGAATATTCCGTGCCGTTTTCAAGTGTGTTTTTTTTCTCTCTTTTTCTTTCTACCTATCCATAAATATCCAACTAAGCCGAACTTCCTTGCTAGGGTTATGGTCCTCACCGACCCCGCACATCCGGACCAGCTCAACCTCACCGGCGTGTGTATCTTCAACTCCCAATTCAGCCTCGTCTACGTCGAGGGCGCAGCCAAAGTTATGCGCAACTACAAACGGCTCATGCTACACCGCATCGCATGGACCGGTGCCGCCAGACCAAGGGGCGGCGAAGCCGTCGAACTCGAAAACCCCGAATCGGATGCTGAAGAACCACCATCTACTGGCGGCGCTGACAAAGGGAAAGGCAAGGACAAGGCGGATTCAACAACGGCTGCCGCTGTTGATGGTGGGGATGAGAAGGTACCAGAGGTCAAGTCGCTCGAGGATAACGCGTGTTACCTCGTATGGGAGGGCGCTTTGCGCGATCGTGAGTTTAACGCGTTCAAGGCGCGCACATGCCCTACCGATCGTGAGGCGAAGGATGTGTTGGGTGAGAAGTTGAAGGGGTACTGGGTTGTTGCGAAGAACTGGAAGCCGGAGGAGGAGGAACTTTATTAATTAATGAGTCCATACCCTCCTCGCTTGCTTGTTGTTTTATCCATTCTGCTCTAAGAGAAGAATGAACATTTTGTTTCAACCTCGAAACTACCAACTCGCTGCGCCTTCAGCTCAGATTCAGGGATTTCTAATGCATTCCAACTTTAAGAGTTTATATTGCAAAGGATGAATCATCAAAAATCGTAAAAACGTTACAAAAAGATGCAGACGACTATAAACAAATTACGAATAAAAATAAGAACAATTGGATCGAACACAGGAACGTATATACATCAACGTTGACCGCAAAGGTAATAAGGATTATCTCAAATCTCGGGCTCGTCACCAAACGGATCCCAAGATTTACCTCCTTCCAGTACTGACTTCGGCTTCAGCCTCTTCACTCCATTCTCACCGACACCCTTCTCCGACTCCGCCAGCTGATCCACCTCCACTTCCTCCTTTGCACGTTTTTCCTTTGCAGGTTTTTCGTCGTTCCCGCATAAAAAATCCGACTTCTTTATGTTCGCCAGCTTCTTCTCCAACCGCTTTATCCTCAAACGATGTTTCCTTTTCTTCGGCGGCGCAGGCGTGTATGTGTATTTCTTGTTCGGGTAGTGCTCCTCTAGGATGATGACAGAATCCGAGTGGGCACCGCTGTAATCCGAGTAGGCGGAGCCGTCCAAGAGGGAATGAGAAGAGGAGTTGGCGAAGGAGTTGGAGTAGAGTGAGGGCGATGAGAGTATTCCGAGGCCGGGTCCTGGTGAAGAGGGGGGTAGAGAAGATGAAGGGGAGGGACAGGTGGTTAGGTCTGGTGTGTAGTCGGATTTGTCGAGGGGCGGGTTTTGGGTGGTTAGCTCGTTTTCGATTTCTTCCTCTTCGTAGCCGTCTTCATATATTTCTTCTTCCTCTTCGTGTTCATCGTCCTCGAGGTCAACGTCTTCTTCAGCTGCATCTTCATCAATGTTATCAACTTCCTCCTCCTCCTCCTCCTCCTCTTCTTCTTCTTCATCCCCTTCCTCTTCTTCCTCTTCATCCCCTTCCTCTTCTTCCTCTTCCTCTTCATCGTCCTCCCCAAGATCTTCTTCATATTCCTCCTCGACCACGCGTTTCTTCGGTTCAACAATTGGGTCATTGTCATTCTCGAACGGATCATACACCTTCTCCTTCTGAAAGAACGACGCGTCGATATCATCGTATGGGCCTCCCAAGGGATCCATAAAGCGCAAGAGATAAAGTGCAAAAGCAAACTTGGGAGTATTCCACCTCTCCACGGGAAGAACCTTGTCGATGTCTTCTACCCCTGTGGGGTCTTCGTCGTCGACCTCGTGTGCATCTTCAACATCTTCGTCCTCATCAGAATCTTCGACGAGGATAACCTCAGGAGTGTTGTCGCGATTTTTAGTGGGAGATCTGATGGGATTGAAGAAGGGATGCGTCGAGTCGAACGCCCGGAGGCCGTCTTTCTCCTGGTCCGTTTCTCCCTCAGCATCCGCGTCGCTAAGGTCTTTCTCTTTCACTGGCGGTGGTGGGGATTTAAGCCTGATTTTACTGCGAGAAGCAAAACGCGGAAGTGGGGTAGGGCTTTTCAGCCTGACATTTCTTCTTGTCGGTAGTTTGGGTTTCGGTGGAGATGCAGGAGCAGGAGACGAAGAGAACGTGTCGAGGATGGAATTGGTGAACCTCGGTCGTGGAAGTGGAGGAGTAGATAAATGAACGCGTCCTCGAGCGGTGAGAACCTCCGGTGTGTTCGAGCTACCTCTGAGGGGGGGTACCTTGATGAGGTTGTTCACGGTGATGTGAATTTGTGTGGAATGTGAATGGTGCTGGAAAAAAGATTAATCATGCAAAAAAAGAGTAAATAGAAAAGAAAAAGCACTTACGTAGATTATACCGGTTGTAGGATCCAAACCCGTCCGCCAGGCATGCGCGAGCGTATAATCTTCTTCATCGACCCACGTACAGTCCACCTCCTCCGAATCCGCCTGGCTCTCGCCGTCGACCATTTCATCGTCCTCGCTCTCGCTCAGCTCGTCCTCCTCAGCACCAGCACCGTAACCCGAGCGCCATCTCGCTGGATCGCGTACATTCGACAACTTCACTGTCGTCACACCGCCCTTGAGCTGCCCGGGTTTGTAAAGGGGGCTATACAGCTTTGCCTTGCTCTTCACCTCGAAGAGATAGTCCTCAGCATCTCCCAATCCGTTCTTCCCATTCGCATAGTCAGCAGGGGTGTCGAAAAGCCACGCGATCAGACAGCGCAGGTGGGCGAACGTGTAGTTCATGGGCACGCGTACGACACGAAAGACGCCGCCTTGTCTCGCATGAATGTCTTTCCGTACAAACTGAAAGCGTAGCGGAAGATGTCGCTTGAAACCAGTGACATCAGGCAGAGTATGGAGGAGTCGCTCTTTACGTTTCCTGCCAAAGGGGTTGGAAGGCGAATCCGAAGCTCGAAGTGGATAAGGCGTGTATGGCGTCCGAGGGGTCTCCAAAAACTTCCCGGGGCTGCTGCTGTTGTTCGCACCGAGTCTCGAAGATGAGGCAAAGGAGGCTGAGGCCGCCGGGGTTTGGGGAAACGAGTATCGAGGACGTTTACGTGGCGAAGAGAGGCGTTGTGTGTCCACAAGGGGTTCTTCGTCGTCTGTGCTGCTGCGTTTCCTGATCATAGTGGTTGGGGAAAAGAACTTTCGCGACGAATCAAATACACAAAACAAATATCACGTGGGCGCGTCTACTTGGACGCGACAGGACGCGACTCATTTACCCTTGTTCCTCTCCAGTCTCACTCTGGCATGATCTTTCTTGTGATTGCAGGCATATATCAAAAAAAGCAAGACTCAGCCTGGTGGGCACAGTGCTTTACTGCATGAAACTCTATTGTGGCAAGGAGATTTAAAAAACTCAGGAGTCAGAAAGCTCGAGTATCAATTTCATAAACATTTCCAATAGAGCCATTCATAGCTATCCCAAGAACAACTATTGTACAGGTATTATTTTTTTTCTTTTATGATTTTGTAGTTCAGATGCCAAAGTATCATTCATATCTGAAGAACATTTGAACTATTAGTGTTAAAAATAGAGATTAAAAAATGGCTACCTGTGCTTTGATTTCCTTGTGAAACAGTGAAATGAAAAAGGGCTACTTGTGATTCTGATGAATATGTTAGCTTTTTGAAGAGAAAAATTAGAGATAATAATGCATACAAGCTTGTGGGCAATGACCCATTGAATGAGCCAAGCTGGATCACTTTGATCACTGGCATTATTGAATGCAGCCTCAACTCCTGTCTTCACGATATCGATTGTGATGTGTTTCTGAGCTTTGAAGGACTTGATAGCATGGTGAAACTGTTCTTCTATATCTTCTCCAGAAAACCAGAAAGAATGCTCTGCTAAGAGAACAATAACTAATGGAATTGTTAGAAATTTATAATCATTGAAAACCAATGAATTTTTAATACCGGCAATGGCTTGGAATTTAGAAAGTCCCTGCAAATATAATAAGTGGAGAATTTGAACTAGGAATAGAATGTTTAAAATACATGGCGTATGTTCTTCCTTTCATCTTGTGAAAACAGAGAAGGAAATTGCGGATAGAGGACCTAAAATAAAGTTAGGTTAAATATAGTAGTGAATCATGACTCACAATAACTACTCACCTTCTACAATATATATTAAAAATATGCAGTGAAAGAATATAAACAGGAAAAACAAACCCACTACCACAAAATAAGCATACTAAATATTTCTATAAAAATGATATGATAAACTTACAATCTTAATATGTGTTTGTTGCGTTGATGTTAAGATAGTCAAAAAAGGATAGGTTGAATGTAATGAATATATTTGTTAATATTACATAGGCAGTGAGTCCAGTGCCTTTGATTCCTCAGAAGGGATGTTCTCATCACTGAAATGACCCTGGGATATTCCAACATAGCTTGTGAGTCCACTGCCTTTGATTTCTCAGAAAAGATGTTCTGATCAATGAAATGATCTTGGAATATTCCAACATAGGCTGTGAGTCTAGTGCCTTTG